>JANSVB020000412.1:898220-908371 GCA_025504935.2 Erythroxylum haughtii
ATTACGGCAACTTTCGATTCGTTTTCGACTTTCGTTCCGTTTTCTGGTTGGGGTCCAGTTTCCAAGAGCGGGTCCCAACATTTGTGATATCAGAGCATAGAGTGAAAGTGTTATGTTTAAGTAGTTGGGTTTCGGTCCCAACAATTCCTCTTATCCTTAGTAGGTCTCTTCTTGGAGGAGCTTGAACCATCATTCAGGAGACCAAGAGCTGGAACATTATTCTGTATAACTAGCTCATCCCTGTTTATAGTTGTGCTAACTTGTTCAAGCTCTTGTTAAACTTGAACCAACTTTGGCCTCCATTCCCTTTTGTCAAGCTTCTTCCCGCAAGTAGTCATATCATGCTCATACCCTTTACAGTGATCACATACAATATGCTTCCATTCATACTTGATAGCTTGTTCCATAACAATCCCTTTAGTATTCCTATAATAAACAATTTTAGGCAAATTTTTACCAACTTCAATTTTAATAAAGATACGAGCAAAGTTAGCCCCTTCCTTTAGTTGTGTATACTTATAAGTCATCAAAGGAATCCCAATCAATTTTCCATTCTTACTCAATCCAAGTGGACTCCAATACTTAACATCAAGCATAAGCAGCCTAATCCATATTGGAACTGTGGGTAATGATTCCTTTAGCACATCAAAATCTTTAGCCCATGGCTAGACAATAAAAGGTTTTTTTTAATCAAAATGATAAATACGAGTTTGGATCGCCTCATCCTTGCTTTCCAAATAATCAAATCTCACTAATGTAATACCATTTTTCATAACAGTTATTTTATTGATACCAAAACCACCCCAAATATGTTGGATAAACCTATTCAGAACAGCTGGAGGAGGTCTTGCACCCATTACAAAACAAATTACAACATGTTTCCAATAGTCAATTTCAGACTTAAAGTCATCGTATACAACTTGGTTTTAACTATTATTCAACTTTCTTTTTAAAAAAAAATTAGGTTTATATTCAACCTAATTCATAAAATGAGTATTATCCTAAATTTAAATTCAACTTGTATAAAAATTTTAAATTTGAACCCAAATTATAAGCTCATATTTTTAAATCTTTAAAATTATATAAAATATAAATAAAATAGTTAGTCATTTATCAAATAAAAATAACAATAAGATTATTTTAAAATAAATACTTAATTCCTTACAAATACAAAATAATAATGAATTTATAATAAAAATCAAACCATGTAAATAAATATAAAGATTTATAATTTTGAGAGGAACTTAATAATGAAACATTTATTAGAATATTAATTAAATTAGTTTTTCAACATTATTGTCTTTTTATCAAAAAAATTATTATCATTTTTGTAATAATATTCAAAATTAAATAAAAACTAAATAAAATAAGTCATAATCACTGATGTGAAATAAATTACTTGATTCTTTTGTAGTAATGTAACTGTTAAAAGTAATAAGAGACTTTATTGCATTTGTTTTGAGTGAATTGTGAGAAGAATTTACAACTTTTTTAACAAAACTATTACAAATTACTTAGAAGAAATATAAAAAGCCAAAAGATTACTAATTAGCACCTAAAATAAGAAATCTTTTAAAAGTCACAATATTATATTCTAATATAATAATGTCACTACCTAAATTCATAACGTACTCTTTCAAACAAATATTTAACTTATACTACTCAGGTTAAGGATGAAACATTGTATTCAAGTACTCTTTATAATAAGATTCTTCAGAACCTCAACATTTTTAATTTCATTTTACAAGAAAAGGATTTAATATTTGAGTGATGCTATCTTTCTTCATTACTTTTGTAACATTAATTCATCATGAGTGATATCTTCTATACTTGCAGCTAAAATTAGCTACGTTGGAATTATTAGAAAGTACATAACAACAAAAGTAAAGATAAACCAATTTATAGTGAGGATCCAAAACAATAACATATGATAATAATATAGAGCTTTGACTATCACTTTTCAAATTTCTTTTGCATCTTATTAATCATACTAATTACAAATTGTTAAGAGTGTTTTTAACATCTTGCAAATGTTTCTAATTTTTCATTATCTTCATGTATAATTCTAGAGACCTCCATTCTAGAATTAGATTTAGCATGTTAAGATGCAATCTACTTATCACTTTTAAACATTTGCCTGAACTCTTTCTTTAACAGAATAAAAACTAAAGTAATAAAAAATAGTTACAAATCTTATAATAACAGGACGACATTTCCTATCATTGGTAAAATACTTTCTTATTAAATTCAAGACCCATGCACAATTATAGATGAACTTGGTCACCTGTTTTGCTTTATATATAGTTTCATCAATAATAGGACAATACCTTGCATCTTCTATATTTTCCAACGTCAGGTTAATGCAATATCCAACATAAGGAGTTCAATAGAAAGAATTTTACTTGCTTTGCAATCTTCTTGCGACTACTTTATAAGTAAAATCATTGTCAATAATAAACTGAACAATATTTTCAGGTCCAACCTCATTCACAACTTCATCAAATATTAGTATTAACATTCCTAAGAAGGCCAAATATATTAATAAGCTTCAAAACATTATCCTCTTTGTAGAATAAACCAAAAAACATTAATAATAGGTTTATGTTTTCTATTTGTCCAACTATCACAAGTGATTGAACACCCATACATAGCCTAAGTCATTATTCTTTCATTCAAATAACTTTTTATTTCATAAGCAAACCTATTTAGAAGTTTACCTGTGTAGTCATCAATTGAAGGAGTTTTGTATCCTTGACCATATAAGGCAATAGCATCCACTATAGTCTGATAATATTAAGATTAGGCAGCATTGAATGCTATACTTAAATTATACCACCATCTAGTTATTGCAATGTTCATATTATGAGTTGCTTCTCTAGATGGTAAGGAACTATAGATTGAAGACTGATCTCTAGGAGTTTTTTGTAATGCAAAAAAAAAAGATACATGTCTTGATCTTTTCCTAACATCAAGTGCAACATTTCCTTCTTGTTGGGTAGGAATACTACCACCTTCAACATCCCCACTTTCATCCTGATCACTAACAAAAGAACTTCCACTACAAATTTTGTAGTTCAATCTTTACCTTTTATATTTCTCATGTTGATACTCTTTAAGTAAAGACTTCATTTTCTATTTCACATTATGAATCACTTTCTTACAAGGCTCTAGATCACCTTTGACTCCAACTATGACTCCAACTAAATGCTTCTTTAATCTAATGATTCTTCCATCTTTTAAATGATTGTTACAATACAAACAAATAGTATGGTTCTTCATTATAAAAACCAATCAAGCATGAGCCTAAGCTGGATCATCTAATTTTTCTATACCTGAAGTAACTGAACTATCAAGAGTACTTGAACTTTCCTCTATTTATGTGTAAAATAAATAAAAAATATGTCAAATTAAATTAATAACTTAATATTAAAATAAAGAGTACTTAATTTCATTATCAACTACTGTTACAAAATATGAATTGTTTAACTCAAAAGTAACTCAAAAGCATATACATATTAGATTATCCTCATTTTGTATGATTACATAATTCAACCATAAAGACATACACTCACAACTATAATCAATTCAATTTAAACCATAACTCACAACTATAAGTTTACATCCTATTTTATGTAATCATATAATTCAACTATATACTAATCTATTTTGTTTGTTGATATAATTCAATTTATAATGCTTATCATTATTTTGTTTTCTTAACTAATTTTAATCAACATTGTTACTAAAATCCTAATTCTCAATTTTAATTTAACAATCTTTCATTCACCAATTTTAATCAACAATCTTAGTTTATTACTTAAATTAACTCCATAATCAAAAGTCAACATTCACTACACAATTCAATTTTATCCAACACAAATCACTAAGAAGTCAAAAACCAACAATTCAACACACACAATTACACACATATATATCTTATATAACTCATTTTATATGATTACATCATTCAACCATAAAGACATACACTCACAACTATAGCCTATTCAATTTCATCCATAACTCACGATTATAAGTTTACATCCTATTTTTATAATATCACATAATTTAAATATAAACTAATCTATTTCATATTCTTATACAATTCAATTTGTAGTGTTTATCATTATTTTGTTTTCTTAACTAATTTTAATCAACATTGTTACCAAAATCCTAATTTCCAACTTTAATTTAACAATCCTTCATTAACCAATTTTAATCATCATTCTTAGTTTCTTACTCAAATTAACTCCACAATCAAGAGTCAACATACATGATACATTACACAGTTCAATTTCATCTAACACAATTCACAAGAACTAACAATTTAACATACACAATTACTGCACAACACAAAGTCACAAGACAGAAATATACAATTCATCATAAATTCACAATTCAATATTTATTTATTTATATTAAATATTATGCAAAAACACAAATAAACAATTCAATATTCAAATCAATAATCAACACAATTCAATATTTTGATATTCGTATTTCATAATTTCATAATCCACAAGTACATAAAATTTGTTGTAATTTTTTACAACCTTCACTAAATCCCTGTCTCGAAGTCATAGGGTCTGCAAAACACAAATACACAATTTTTTCACAAGTTTCATTGAATCCCTAGACTGGTGTGGGTTGGGTCAGTGGTTTATGTGTAGATTGTGGTGTAATGGTATGGTTTGGCAAGTGTGGGTACGGTAGATCTAGATGCAGGAGTGATCTGCAACTGCAAGTGATTACCTGAATAGTGCGAGACTACAGGTGCGATGGATGTGCACAAGTGCAATGGTGCGAGTGCAGGTGTGATGAGCAGGAGACAGGCTTGACTAGTATGACAGTGACTGCTGTAACTGTAGACCAAGATGATGAGTTAAGACAGTGAGATAAGTGAGACAGGCACAGTGCAGGTGACAATGGTTGGGGTAGGGACTATGGAGGGGGTCAGGTAAGTTTAGTTGTTAAGGCTAAATTTTTTAAAAAAATTCAATTTAGTTATTCAGTTTTTAAAATTTATAGTTTAGTCCAATAATTGGTCAATATTTTGGTATTGGTCGGTACCGACTGGTACTAAATCCTAATATAAGAGAATAAAGTACTGCACCATTTTTTGGCTGATATGATATGGTACGATACCCATATCACTGGTTTCAGGCTATGTTTTGCTCTCTATGACTTTTCTTTGGTGAACTGAGAATAGTGTTGTTTACTAATAACACATTTTTCATAAATTTAGGAAGGTATGACAATTTAAGGAAGACCAACCACTATATTTTTCTATTAGAGAGACTTTAATTCATCAAAATTCAAATGTCCTTAGCAGAAATTCCAAATTGATGAAAGGACATTCTCATCAACTAACAAGCAAAGTTAAGCACTATTAACCTTTAATGGAAATAAATTGTTTGAACTTATTTGCATAGAAGCAATAAATCCTCTCAAAGGATCATGTATCTTATAATTATCTTTCTCAAAAGTTATTATATATTACTTTTCTAGTAATTGACTAGCATTAACAAATTGCTTTTCAAGTAAAGAGCATAAGAAATATTAGAATTTGTTTCTACATAACCATTATTGATTCTTATATCAATATTAGTCTTTCTCATTACATCTACACTAGAACAATTATTAAAACTTATAATAGAACGAAAGTACTCGTTTAAGTTAGACAAAAAATACATACTTAAATACATATGGTTACTGCAACCTATATCCACATACCACAAATATGATTTTGGTTCCTCATTAACTTAGACTGTTATCAATAAAGTTTCCACTTCTTTCTCTTTTTCAAAATTTGATTTCTCTATTATTAGATAATTTAGCATAACATTAAAACTATAATAATTGAATTATGACATTCGAAGTACTCTACTTTAGACTTGTCAAATTGCTTATAAAATTTGAAATGACTATTACCATTTTGATTACTTTGACCACTCCTTCCTCCATCTCTACATCTTCCTTTAAAGTTCAAGGACTAAGTAGGTATGTAAGCCTTGAAAATTTAATCCTTTGTAGTTGATCTCTGATTTAACTTTTGTTTATGGACTAGAGAAGCTTTAGAGTTTGTCAAAATAACATCAATATCTTTGGACTCTTTAATCAAGTAGATGACATTCAAATTTTAGTGTTGAGGAATGTAATTTCTTCTCAATAGTGGCAACATCTTACATCGTCTCATTAAGAAATCATATTTTGGTAACTATCTCCATGGTCCTTATAAAGTAGCTAGTCACAAATTATTTATATATCATTTGTAAAGTCCTAAAATCCTTTTTAAAGGCTTGAAGTTGTGCACGTTTCATTGTAGAATAGCCTTAATGTATTTTCTTCATTGAGACTTAAATGTCCTTGGAAGTTTCTTGGTTAAGAATAGTTGATAAATCGATTAATTGTTTGCAACAAGTGATTCTTTTCCTTTAAGTCTTTCAACTTCAAACCGTCTAACTCATTTTTTTATGCATTTGTAAGTGCTCTTGCAGCTGTAGTTGCTACAACACTTTCTTTAACAACTTGTTAGCGCTACACTTTCTTTAACAACTTGTCAGTGCTCTTTGGATTTTAGGAAATTCTTTATTAGCATAGTCATATTGACCATTAAAACCTGGAAAAGTTGGCTATACAAAACTTTCAGAGTCCCATATAAAGAAAAACAAAATTTTGTTATATATTAGTTTTAAAAATTTTTCTATTAATTATATAAGTAGCATTGTAACATTATTAATATTAAAAGTGAGTTAAAACAATATCTACTTTAATAGTAATAGCTAAAAGAACCATAAGTAATTAACCCTAACAAATAAATAAAAGAGGTCAAAGAGATAAAGATAAACAATTACTAACATGTAAAAGTACATGAAAACGCAAAAAAAATGGTTAAATACTCAATTAGAAAGGACTCGATTTTGGATTAATATGTAAGATTGTACAGCACTAAGTTTGTTTGAAATTTTCCATTATATATCTAGAGAAAATTAAATAATCAAATTCTACATATAAATATATAAATGAGCTATCATATGAAGACTTTTAACAATAGCATCATTGTCATTTTATAATTTAAGACAAGCTGTCATCAAACTACTTTGCAAATACAAAGTCAAAATATAAATAAATTACTAAACAAAATTTGAAGCAATTCCTACTAGGAAAAATTATGATAATGAGTATTTTGTTAGTTTCAAGTATGTTTAATAACTTTTTCCTACACATAATTTACTACTATCTATATATTGGATTAAAAAGGAACCCATTTACAACCATCTATTATATGAGTTACTAAATTAGTTTTAGAGACAAAAACATTGTTAAGTCTTGAATCATGTAAATTATTGACTTGATGATTATAAGTATTCAAAATTTGAAGACTTAAGTTGTCCAATGAATTTCTTTGAACTCAAAGTTGATTATCAATCTTGAATGTTAAAGAGTAGAAAAGGTCAAATATAAAGCTTAGAGGGTGTTTGTTTCTACTTTATTTTTCTATTTCTTATTACAGTTTTAATATAAAAAAATGAAACAATAAGTTAAAACATGTTTGGCTATTTCTGTTGCAATATGTTGTTTTTAAAAATAAAAAGCTACAATAAATTCATGAAAACATAAATTAAACATTTTTCTAATTTTTCACGAGAAGTTTTTGTTTTCGTTTCTACTTCCTCCACTATAGAAACTCTCATCTTTCTCTCTTATGTCCCGTACTCATCTGTTCTCTCTCTCCTACTTCTTTGTTCTTCTCTTCTCTGTTAAGTCCCTAACTCATCTCTTCTCTCTTTCCTAGTTTTATGGTTTGCATTTCTATATTTTTGGTTTTCTGGTTTGCACTTTTGCAGTTCTGGTATATGTTTCTGGTTTTCTGGTTTAAATTTTCTTGCTTTACGGATTGAGTTTTTGCATTTTTGGTTTTCTAGTTTGTGTTTTTCCATTTCTAGTTTTTTATTTTGCATTTTTGCATTTTTAGTTTTTGTTTTTGATTTTTTGGATTGCGATTTTGCATTTCTAGTTTATATTTCTAGTTTTCTGACTTGCATTTCTGCAATTCTAGTTTTCTGGTTTGGGCTTTTGTGTTTCTAGTTTTCTTGTTTACTTTTCTGCATTTGCAAGTGTTTTTTCTACATTTTTGGGTTGTTTTCTATAGACTGGATACAAAGTTCAATGGCTAATAAATTCTATGTATACATATAACGAGAAATCAATTCAGTTTCAAGGTCACAACTTCTGCTATTGGTTCAAGTTAACAATGTTGCAATTGACAATTGAGTTTACAAACATGCTTTTATTTTTAGTTTTTTATTACAAATCTCAATCAAATAGGTTTATATTTTCAATTTTATCTTACGAATCTTAATTAAACAGATTTTTTTTTAATGAAAGTCTAAAACTAAAAATTACAATAGAAAAACAGAAATAGAACTAAACAACCCCTTAAATAAAAGTTTCTTACCAATATCTTAGGAACAATAATTATAAATTAATTGGAAAGCATTAAAATTAGGAAAAAGATCTATGGCAAAACTTATATCAACATATAAAGTTTACATGATAGTCTTGCCTAGGCTTACAGATATCGTTCTGTACCAATCGGTATGATATCTATTATTATAGTACCAGCTGTGAATACCGATCGGGATTGCAGGTTTTCAGTCCGTAGCGGCCAGTATGCAAAATTTCGATACATACTGGCCAGTACCATAAAATCTGCAAAAACCTAAGGACTTTTTTGCAAATTTTAAAATTTTAACCTAAATCTACCCCATCCCCCAACCCAGACTCCTGCCTCTACCTCTCGAAGCTTCTTATCTGGCCTTCTTCTCCTTCTCCTTTGGCCCTCCCTCGCCTTCTTCTCCTTCTTCGTCTGTCTCTGTCGTCTCCTTCCTCTCTCCGATGTCCCCTCGTCTTCGTCTCTGTCTACCGTCCACTGCACCGAGTCTCATTTTTTTCTCTCGCTCTCACCCATCTCACTTCTTCACCACCGCCACGTTCTCTCTCTCACTCTCTCTCTTTGTTGTCTTCATCTCCGACTAGTGACTAGTCTAGTGGACAGAGATCCACGCCCTCATCCTCCCTGATCCACGCTAGCATTAGAGGACAGAGATTGTCCTTTGGCTGGGTCTTCACGTCCCCCGAAGACACCATCGTCGTCGACACTGCACGTCTGAAGGAGGAGAGATAGTTGCAGCGTCGCAGTCGCCACCGATCTGCACCGGCCGAAGTGGTCTAACCTGTCAGTGAAGGCTTGACCCAAAGACTTGATCGGCACCAACCTGAAGACCCAAGCTTGTAAATTTTTTTAGGGTGTGTTTTTTGAATTATCCAATATTTTTTTGCTTAAATCTTAATTGCATTATTTATTGTGTTGCGTAATTGGATTGGATGTTGTTTGGATTTGTGAAATATAGATGGACATTTTCTGAGATGTATGTTTTGCGTATATCTAGTTTGGTTATGGTGTTGTGGAGTAGAAATGGAGTTGAATTGTTGAAATGTTGAATGATATTGGTTTTGGTATTGTAGATTGTGGTTTTGTTCTGGTATTGTGGTTGATTTTCTGATTTACGTGGGTTGGAATTTGGAAATGAAAATGTTGAATGATAAGTTGATTACGGAATTGTCATTAGGAATTGGAAATGGATTTGAATTCACGGTGAATGATGTATTGGTTATAGAGAATCAAAGATTAGTTTATTTGTGGTAAGTTTTTGGATGAATGATATATATGTTTTATGCACGGCTTAACAATGTTGATTATCAAAATTGACAGTTGATAATCAACATTTAAAACCTAAATGTAAAATTGATAATCAAACATTGAATTGTAAAATTGTAAAATTCATAATCAAAATTTCTAAAATTATAAAAACTTAAATCATTAATTGACACATTCTTAATATTTGTGAAATGGTAATTTATTTTTAATAGTTGGGTATTGAATTTAGGTAAATAATTAATTGAGTATAAAATTATGCAATTGAAAATTAATAATAATTCGGTTGTAGTTAATGATAGTATTTGCTTATTTGGGTATTAGTTTTGGGTAGATAATTAATTGAGTATAAAATATGTTAAAACTTTAATTATTTGGTAATATTTATGTGTAGGGTATCATAAATATTTATAATTGGTAATGTGTGAAAGTACAT
>JANSVB020000412.1:941844-952397 GCA_025504935.2 Erythroxylum haughtii
ATTTTCAAAACACATTCTACACAATATTTTCACCAAATTTCCAATTTACACAATTATACCGGGAATATGTCATACATTCATGTACATTCATATGCTAGTGCAATAATTACCCATTATCAAAACATATAGAGGTTAAATAATGCATGAACATGCCAAATACGACTGCATAAGCTTAACCCATTCCACATTACCACTATACTCATCCCATCGGTGATGGGATGTTACAGTTAAGATAGAGATAATTCTCAGTCCTCTATGTTTTTCAAAATAGTAACCTTACTCCATTTGATTTTTGCATTTTTGGCTTTGTCAGTCTTGCCTGTCCAAAGAAAAACCTTCATTATTCTGTCAATCTCCTTTATAACCTTCTTAGGAAGTGTATATGACTTGTCCAATATAAATGTAAGCTGTTAAGAATTGAGATTATTAGAGTGGTTTAGCTGCATATGAAAGAAATCTATTATGCGTAGAGTTTATTCTAGCTTTTATCCTCTTAATGAGAGGAAGACAGTCCTAGAATTTTGGCTTAGAGGAAGTGATAGAAATACCAAGATAGCATAATGGGGTAGTGTGAACAATCATTCCCCCGATCCACCTTATTTCAGTTAGATTCCTTACATCATTCGAAAGATAAAGGCAAATCTTCTCAATATTAGGCTTTAACCCAAAAACATAAGTAGAATTTGCATTGCATCAAGATATTAATGGAATAAGAATCGACTCCATACAAAAGAATTAGATCATCAGCATAAATAAGATGAGTGATTTTCACAACCTTACATTTGTAATGATATGGGAAGCCACCACTGCAAGATGTCAACTTATTTAATATTTTTGATAAACCTTCCATCACTAGTGTGAATAAATAAGGAGATAATGGGTCTCCTTGACTAATACCTTTAGCAATCTTAAAAGGTTTAGAAGGGAAACCATTCACTAACACACTCAGGTTACGAGATTGGATGTAGAACATTATCCAACTTATAAATTTATGAGGTAGTTGCAATGCTTCCAATCATATTTGAATGAACTTCTAGCTAACTATATCAAAAGCTTTAAAGAAATCAATTTTGATTGAGAAACTATTGAGAGTTACTTGAGTTATAATCCTTCATCAGCTCCTGGAGAAAAAGGATATTATCGCCAATGATCCTATCAGGTATAAAGCTCCCTAGGTTGTGTTAATGATTTCTAAGATCACCATTTTCAATCTTTCAACTGGCAGCTTGGTGATCACCTTATAAATGGTATTACAACATGAAATTGGCCTAAAGTCTTGCATCCTCTGTAGGCTGTGTTTTTTTTTTCATAATTTAAGTTATTTTTATTTTTAGTTATAGAATTTATTTAGTATTAGCTTCATGGTTTAAAAATTATTCTTTTGAATCTTACCTGAATTTTCATGGATGATTGCTTGGGATTAATGTCATATTTTTATTGGTATCTAGGTCAACATAATAAAAACACATCCACATGTCAATACATATATTGACCTGTAATAATTTATAATAAAGAAGTTCTGAGCAATAGTTATGAATAAGACCCAAACATGATCAAGTATAAGCCCTATGTAGCATAAAACCTTAACATATTTTATTCCATGTATCTCTCGTGTTAACATACAACAAAGTTGAGAAAGAGATAGAAAGTGCTAATTTTAAACGCAACCAAGACATGGTTGCATGCGACACCCTATGTAGAGGAATATTGTTTGACTCTTAAGTCCAAATAGTAGAATCGTGCACATATTGGTGAGCCTTGACCAATGTTTGATACTCGGGATGACGAAACAATATAAAGACTTATCAGTAGACAAGAAAAACAACCATTATCAATAGGTTAGCATACTTTGGTTCACATTGGTGAAAATCTTTAACAAGATGTAAGATTTGAATGTGACACCAAAAGATAGCTCGAGATGGACATTGGGTTAAAGGTTAGCTAGATCACACATATGATAGACACATGTGAGAGCTTTAAGGGCAAGAAGAATAATGGGACACGGAATGACTCGGAGAAAAGCAAGGAGAAGGTATGAATCTTTTTAATACAAGTCTAAGAAACAAACAAAACGGGATATTGCTTGTTTTATATCCCGTTTTATTTATGAAAGGTCGTATTTTGTTTGTGACTGCCCAAAACGGTAGGTGGGTGAGAGCAAATGAATTCTATAGACGCGAATGATCAATAAAAAGGAGCTAAAGATTCAACGAAAGAAGTCTATCTCAATAGTTATGCTCTATTAAGAGCAATAGGCTTTGTGAAGGAACATTCAAACAAAAGTAAGGACAAACCCAATAAAGAGAGAAAATGGTATATTGGAGATGTGTCAATGACTAAGGAGTCTTTGAGGGAATCATAAACAGAGGATAGAAATTAGCTCTAAAAGATAAATATCATGTGGGAGGATCATGTGAAAATAGTAGAGATCGATCTAATCTTAAATAGATGTAATCTCTTATCTTGCTAGTTGGGTGTAGCTAAATCCTATCAGATAGAGTTATATTTGAATGGAGATATCGTATGGCTAGTGTGATGTGATATGATAAGGATAAGGTTGATCTAGTTAGCTTAGTTCAATTAGGATTATGAATTATAAAGATAGAGGTGCCTATAAATTTGCTTATTTGAGCTTTGGTCCTGGAACATAAAGTAAAATGGAGCACATTGTTAGAGAGTATTCCTTTATATGCTTGTGGAGAAGTAATAAAGGTTAGTTTTTACCGTAGTTCTTCTGTTTTTATTGTTGCCTTTGATTATTTACATAGTATTCTCGCAAGAAGGTGGGAATTAAATACTACAACGGTCGTAAAATGTTTATAAATAAGGTTTTGTTGGGCAACAATGATGTGGGAAGGTTGCGTCTTGCTTAAGCGTACCTAAATAAGCTTGTCCTGCCGTGTAAAGGAACAACCTAATGTTTCTGCCTCCGTGATGACCTGCATCATTTTATATGGAGTTATAGTGAGGCCAAGTTTTGAACACGGGACTAATACAATATCGTGTAGCCCCCATGTCCCGCAATAAATCTCAGGTATGTTAAACACACCTTGAGCACTTCGTGTTTGACCAGACAAATTCTCCTTCTTCTCATGCATAATACAGGGATAACAGGAAAGGGTTATGTTCGCAAAAAAGAAATAGACAGCATCTATTGTTGATCTTGCGTCTCACACGTGTTTGCCAACATTTAATCGTATGCGGACAATGTTCTTCCAAGTGTCAAAATGAAATTTGAAAAATGGTTTAATTTGATGTTACCTAACCATACGAGAAAAATATCAACAAGGACGACGACGGCCAGAGTTAGAACATTTTGTATTGGATTAGGCAAGCTTTTCAACCTATCTATTTGATTCAGAAGTAGTTGTTCAACATAGGAAATCACACTTGGATGAGATTGGAGGACTTAGGATGCGTGTGCCCATAAGAAATCACGATTAGTTCATGGAAATTTTTTGCAGAATTTCCTTTCCTGATGTACTCTTTCCAAGCATTTTCAACTGAAATGGAATATTAAATCGTCTCGTCTTAAAAAGTTATACTCCTAATCCTGGCTAATATTTGACGTGTTCCCCCTCTGTCCAGAAACGAAAACCAGACTGATCGTAAATGAAGTATGGATGAAAACGGACAAATGTCATCTATGAAAAGGATAATGCAGGTAGGTAGACGGATAAAGGAAGATTCCCATTTTCCATTATTATTAAATACAATTTGTGACCCCACCCAACAAAAAGACTATACTCTTTATATCTTTCTTGGTGCCTGGAGTGTGTCAAGCTCTGTCTCTCTTATTTGTCTTGAGCCTGTTAAAAATGGTGAAGAGTAGCCGTGGTTGTCGGGTATTGTCTTTGTTTTATGTTTTGATTGTTTGTTTAGGTTTGTGGGAAAACAATGGGGCGATTGCGGGGAGAGTGGTGGCAAAAGGGCCTCTTCTCCGGGAATACGAGAGCGGCAATTTTGGTTACAGCAAGTCTTTCACTAAACTTTATGACACTTCCAACTATGGGATTTTTCAGCTTAACAACGGCCTGGCTCGGACTCCTCAGATGGGGTCTCTCTCTCTCTATGTGTCTTCATCATTTATTTTTCTCTTGTTTCTAAATTGATAACTGTGTCAGATGTTGGTGCCAGTTCGGGAAGGAAAAACTTGACTTGGCTTTACGATGATAAAATATGTCTCCTCTGTTTTTTGATAGAAAATTAGTATATAATCAGACCTCAAATTGATTATATTGCAGATGGAGTAGCTGGAACTTCTTCGCATGTAATATCAATGAGACGGTAATCAAAGAAACAGGTTCGTTGGTTTCTAGCTTTCGTCGTCTATATTTATAGAAATCATTTTTTGCTTTCATCGAAGTCAATGTAATTGCCTTATTAAGAAGATTAGCTTGCTGGTTGGTCGTCCCTTTTTCCTTTCTATTTTTACTTATAATTGTAAATTTACATTTATGATAGTGGGAAAAGGAGTTGTTCCCGTTTGTTTATTGTTTATTAGTTTTCAAGTTCCTTTGCTTTCTGGGATTGATGAAATAAAGAATATAACTTGGATAGTCAATCAGTCCATTGCTTTAGTTCCCTGTGGTTTGGAGTTCAGTATTGGTGATCCGGAGGATTACAATTATCTGTTTTTCCCTATGTATCAATACCATTCCGGGTACTAGTTCTCAAATCTGTTTTCGACAGCTGATGCGCTCGTTTCAACTGGCTTGGCAGATCTTGGTTATGTGTATGTCAATATAGGTATTGATCCGGCCAGTTCTGAGTTTTCACCTCAATTTTGCTCGTTGGTTCTTTTTATGAATTAAAGTGTATTTCATAAACTGCAGATGATTGCTGGTCTGCGCGAGTACGAGATTTAAAGGTTAACTAAAGCTTTTTCATTTTCTTCTCTTCCTCAGTCTAATCACAGTGATGCGCCGCAACTTCAATCAACTATAATAAACATGACAAACATTATTTAGCATGCACAAACTGGACCACTCTCATCTTATGAATTATGTGCATTAGATATCATAAATCAATGTATTTGTTAATCCGTGTTAGGTGCAAATTTGCTAGTGCTGATTTTTGTTGGTTTACAGGGTCAACTGGTTCCTGACCCAAAAACATTTCCCTCAGGAATCAAAGCTCTTTCTGATTATGTACATGAGAAGGGCCTCAAGCTTGGTATTTATTCCGATGCAGGGTGCGGCAGAGATTTCAACACTTACTCAGAAGCTGAACTCAGATTATTACTGAAAAGTTTTCAATTTTTTTAAATAATTTTAGGACCCGTCTTATTCTTTGAAACTTGCTTCCGTTTATATAGGGTTTTCACTTGTCAAGTTCGGCCTGGATCACTTTTCCATGAAAAGGATGATGCAGACTTATTTGCTTCGTGGGTTTGTATCTTTTTATCCTGTGCTGAATCTTGATGAAATGGCTATTTAAGATTGCCTATTTACATGTAAGTTTGCATGGGGAGGATTAGTCCCTACGTCCTGCTTTTGTATTAGAGGTGTCAAATCTGTGGCTTAAAGCCGAAGAAAGACAATTACTACAGCAGAAGACTGGATCCAGAGAACCCTCTGGTCTCAAGTCACAGCATGTCTTTATAGCCATGATCTCATTTTTTTAAGGTCATGAGATATACACTAAAGACATACAAAATCAAATGTTTTAATGAACACATGCTCCTCATTGCCATATTTTTGGTGCAGGTAATCATTCTTATTTATCTCAAGTAAGAGGCCATGATATAGGAGTTCATTTTCGCGTCAAAAATGTTTTTCCTTTATTTTCCTAAAATATCACATTGATTTAATGCTTAATTCTTTGTTAACAGGGTGTGGATTATTTGAAGTATGACAACTGTTATAACCTGGGAATCAAACCAATAGAAAGGTTTTCTTTGCCTTAGTCTCATTTTAGATGTCAAGATAACTACTTTTCAGAACCTTTAGATTAACTTCATGTCTTTTGATGCTTTCCAGGTACCCTCCAATGCGTGATGCTCTAAATGCAAGTGGGCGTCCTATTTTTTATTCACTTTGTGACTGGTAATCCGGTTAATCTTTGATTTTTGTTGACAAGATGCTGATGTTTAACTTGTGAATTAATTCGCATTATTTTTATTTTGGCAGGGGTGTTGATGATGTCCCGAAATGGGGTAGAAATGTTGGAAATAGTTGGCGTATATCAGATGACATAAATGATACTTGGGCAAGGTTTAACTTCTGGACTTTTGTTTCTGGTACATCATTAGAAAAGTAAATGCTAGCACAATACGCTTGTACATCATTAAAAGAGTAAATCCTAGCACAGTATGCTTGTACATCATCAGAGAAGTAAATGCTACAACAGTATGCTTCACATACAGGGCCCATCTAGTTTTGAGTGCTTTCTAAAGTTTGCACACATGTATCCATTTCACATCCCAGTCAATAAACATCATCATTGAAGACTTTTAGGAGCAAAATTTCAATTCATAAACCATTTTAGGTCAAAATGTAGCTATCAATGTTTACTTCTTTCCTTGTTTAGCTGAGTAGTTCCATATGTCCTATGTTGAACTTAAATTTCAATCAGTTGGGTTAGCATCTGCAAGGTTCATTCCTTTCAGTGTGATGATTCATATAGAAAGCATCTTTTCAACTATTTTTTCCTATCCGAAAGTTATAAGTTGTTAAGGTGGGAAATGGCCATGGAACCATTGTCTAAACCTGCTGATAGTTCTTAAATCGAGAAATAGTTTCTATTACTGCTGCTATAAATTTTGGACTATTAACTTGTTTGAAGAGTAACAAATATGGACTCTTATTATTTTGTTATTAAGCATGACAACCATTGCCGATTTGAACAATAAATGGGCAGCTTATGCTGGACCTGGTGGATGGAATGGTAAAATTTTGATATCAGTGATTGAAATTTCATGAAGGACTTCACTTGTACTCCTAGTGATTCATCTTCAATTTAATGCTATACTTTTTGAGCAGATCCTGATATGTTGGAAGTTGGAAATGGAGGAATGACTTACCAAGAGTATCGCGGTCACTTTAGCATCTGGGCTTTGATGAAGGTTTCCTTAAAATTTGTGTTTCTCATTATTTATTGGAAATTAGTATAAGATTATTCAATTTAATATTTTGGATTTATATAATGATTTTCTGGTGATGTTTATATAGAAAATAAAATCATATGGCTGAGGGAATGACTGATCATCACAATCTTAATCATTCCCGTGTTTCCTTCTAAATGTTTGTGACTCGAATTAGTCATATATAGGAGCTTCTTCATTTCAAGCTTTTACAAATATAGCATTAATCATCTTTTAGTAGGATTAACTTATGCTTGGATGTCCAGGCTCCTCTTGTGATTGGTTGTGATGTAAGAAATATTACTGCGGAAGCTTTAGAGATTCTTACGAATAAGGAGGTCATTGCTGTCGATCAAGGTAAACCATGTCTTCTTGATGGGAATCTTTAGTCTTAACATATTTGGAAAATAAGCAAGCAAGGACTTTGATTGTCTTTACAGACCCACTTGGTGTACAGGGGAGGAGAGTATATTCTACTGGAACTGATGGCTGCCTACAGGTTCTGACTATTGGCAAAATTTCTAGTGTATCAAAATATTGTAACACCTGAATGATGGGCTAGTAATTGAACGATTTCCACTTAAGTTTATTTTATTTCGTTTCACTTCATACTTTTCTAAAGCAAGAAATGAAGAAATACAACTCTTGCCTGTTATTTGCAGGTCTGGGCGGGTCCTTTGTCTAACCATCGTTTGACTGTTGCTCTCTGGAATCGGTGTTCAAAAGCTGCAAATATTACAGCAACATGGGATGTGCTTGGTCTTGATTCCAACACTGCTGTCTCGGTAAGAGACTTGTGGCAGGTGAGGAAACTTTATCTCTTTGGCCAGAAATACTCTACTCTCCACCTTTGTTGGAAATTTATATTGGTATTTGCAGTAGTCATATGTCTTAGGCTTTAGGAGGGAACAATTCACAGACCAAAAATTTTTAATTTGTGTTGTGCATCCTGTACCAATGGCTGCGGCATCGGTTAAAACTTCTCCAAGATGGACCTTGGTGCCTTTATATATATATATGACTTTACAAATCATTAATCTAAATTTCTGATATGCTTTCGAAGCTGGAATACTTTTTATAATTACTGATGGGATATTTGAAAGTCTTATCATTGAGTTTGTGAATTCGTTTTGGGGACGCAGCACAAAGAAGTCTTGGAAGATGCAACGGGATCATTCGGGGCCAAAGTTGATTCTCATGATTGCCACATGTACATCTTCACTCCGGAGACGGTGGCTCGTGCACAAATTTAGTTGCCCTTCACCTTCATTGCTCTTTTACAAGGGCCATTGTTAAAGTTGGCACTTCTAGCTATTTTATAAGAAATAGTTGTAATAATTAGCTAGTATGGTAAAACAGTGTGTGGTCATTTCCATGATGATTCTATGCAGTGTTAGTTGTTTTCCATGCCACACTCTGCACGTAAAATGAATTCTACAAAAGGAGAAAGTAGAACAAGATAATTGTAAGGTAGCTAGAGGATTAAATTGAAACTAAGAAAAAGAAATATAAAACCTTTTTCCTTTTCCATTTCGTTTCAAATCACTTAAAACCCAGGATTTGTTTGAAAGGGAACTTAACTTGTTTCTCGGTAGGGAATAGATCAATCAAACATGAAAAGTACTGCTGTTATAACTGTCCGATTTTAATAATCACCCGCCAAGGCCCTAATGGGTTGACATCTCCATATAAGAAAAAGAATAATAACTTGAAATGACCTCTCTCTATCTCTGATGTTAGTGCATTGATTTAACTGTGGTTTCCAATTACATCCATCCTTTGAACGCCTCTTGGCTTGGCTGTAAAGTTGCTAACAATGCCCAGAGGGGCATAAAGCGGGAAAGTCCTCGTCATTTTTCAGTTGGAATTGTTGTCTGAAAACCCTGCAACACCCATATCTCCATTATTGAATCATCACCAAATGTGGAGTATGCTACATGCTACATATGTATGCTTATATAATTGGTACGAAATGGCGTATATTTGCGCATTGTCATACCCCATTTCCTGTTCAGCTGCCACTGTCTCCAAATCCATTGTAATTTCCAACTCTTCTTGCTTCCTTGCTATTGCTGAAGCCACTGCTTCTGACGGGAAGTGGCTGAAAGAACCAAACTCTATCCTCTGTAATGGAGCAAACCAATCCTCGACCTTTCTAACGGACTGATCGCTTGACCGTATTTCTGATGTCACGGACTTCTTAATACTAGAAAGAAGTGGGAATTGATCCAGGGAAAGATCTATGCAGTTGCCATCTATATTCTTTTCCACCTCTGTTGCTAAATCATCATCAGAAAGATTAGCAAAAATATCATTTCTAATCTTCCCGGTGATGGGGGGATCTTCAGCCTGGTCAATCTTTTTGGATGGTCTGACGAATTGACTAGGAGTTGAATAATCCAACTTCCTCATCCTTGTAAAGGGTGGTTGCCTTCGGTAGATATACTGAGTCTGCATTGGCTAAATGATATAGATTATGGAACGGACAAGCTTAAGATTAGAAAACCACAACAAACATACCAAATTGGGAATATATGTGCCTGTTCCTCGTGACTTTCCCATTTTGCCAATGCCACAAGTCAAAGCAGACATCTGAGGAGTATAAATGTGAAAGACTGGCCTTTTAGGATCATATCCACGGTTGGAATTACGGAGAAATCCTTCCTCCCTGCATTGTGACAACTTAAACTGGGAACCCCTGAGACTTTCTCGTTGAATTTGAGAAGGTAAATATGGATTGCGCTGAAGAGGAGTCGGTAATGTATAATCATGAAACCACTGGCCATGTACCAGACCGCAGCAGTGAGTTTCATAGTCTCCACTGAGACCCGATGCCTCTGATCTTCCAGTGCCAAAGGCAGGCACTGGCACAGATGCATCAGGCCTTTCTCCCTTCCCATTCCGCTCCAGGGTGTTTGTGAAAAATTTCTCTAGTGCAGCACCCATGTGTTCCCCGGGCAGCGCTAGAATTTCTCCTAGCTTTCCAGCCCCAAAGGAAAGGGCACACTTTATCCGATGGAAATTGCCTGGAAGCAGGTGGATTGTCGAAAATAGTCATTATGAAGGGCAATTTAATGTAGAACCCCAAACATGGAAATAAATTCTGAATTGTTGATAGAAGTAATCAAAAATTTAGGTTTAACATAATATTGGATTACATGTGCTTAGTAAAGCCCCTTTTGGGACTTCATTATTGGAAATAGGTACTTGTACTTTCTTTATATTAGATACCTTTGTTGACACTACGACCAACATTGTTGTTGTCTTTTAGAGGATCAACTACATTGAGGAATTTTACAGGAAATTGATGGACCCCATTGTCAAGTGCTTTTATTGGAATTGCATATATTTCCCTGCAGTTTTTCACAAACTCCTGACTGAGCAGAAGTTCATTCCCTTGGTTTTCTGGTGGGCCTGTTCAATAATAACAGGAAAGAGGGGATTCTAGTTAACAAATGAATTAATTGGA
>JANSVB020000412.1:954099-973763 GCA_025504935.2 Erythroxylum haughtii
GTTCTTGACACAACATTTTACAATTTTGACCTGCCATTTGCAACTCCAAATTCAAAGAATACACATGAATATATGGAAAAATCTTTTTCATAAAGAGAAATTGCCAACATTTATTTCCTTTACATATAAAGAAGTCTATGTAAGTCAATTTCGGATGGAAAGTGAAATGAAAAATGAAACTAATTAAGTATTAATCTACACGGTAAAACCAGCAAAACTTTCCCCCCATAAATCCAGATAGTAAATGGCCTACAGGTATAAGATAAAGTGATAATAGAATGAAGAAAAAGTTCAACTCAAGAATGAATTTGTGGTGAAAAACACAGCTTTTACTTCTCTTTATTTCGTGAAAAAACAAGATAATTAATACAGGACAAGAAATGTGTGCCATCACCAAGCCTAGCTTGCAGAAAATAGGTATATATTTTTTAATATTCTTACGAAATTCAGCATATTCATACAGAAATTGTTCAATCACTTCAGAATGATTGCTAGAGGAATTCAACTTCCATAACAAGTTCATAGGCTAATAATAACAGCATTATTCGCATCAAAATTTGTTACTGATCATGCTAATTAAATATTAAATTTGTTGTTAATTGTTGCTGTTTACTTGGGGACGGTCGTATTGTTATCTCAAATGGAAAAAAATCCAGAATCTACAGTAATTCTAACAAGTGTTACTTTTAGAATTCCAGAAGTAAGGGGACTTCTGTTATCTCTAGATTCAACCAACAGTAGAATTCACATTTCTAGAAGCTATGTGATTTATAACTAATTTTATTGCAGTTGATGACAACTATATTAGTTTTAACTGTCAACTTTGTAGAAGACATTTTGTAGTTGTATTGTTGGAAGAAAGTTCCATAGCAACTTACTTCCATGACTTGTCAACTGAGCACCGCATAGGGTTCCATCTACTATCATTCTAGATAGTGTCTACAAAAATGGGAATTACAAAGCTTATTCCATTGTCAGGAAGTTACAAGTTATAAGAAAGATTGAAATCCAGTAAGGCCAAGATCAAGAGATAACAGGTTCCAAGTTTTCCTTTCACCTTCACAGACAGCCACAACATTGTGAAATCAAATACAAGTATAGATCTTGCAAGGATTCATTCCAGATTTACTGAACCCCAATAAATGCTCACATTAACTTTAAGACATGGGGGATTTTTGGAACTTGATGGACGACATATTAAAGTTAAACAAAAAGGTACATTCTTTCTCGAAGTTTCTAGAATCAGAAAGCCCTTCACTGCTTTTACTAGATAAAATTACGTTGGAAAGCGACAACTGATATGGTGGTAGTAACAATTTGTCAACTACAATGGCTATAAACTGAACTTCGCAGCAGTCCTTGCTTTGTGTTTCCCCATAACAAAGATAAGCTTTGTAACATTTCACTTGTCAAACGAAGAATAACTTGATAACCAGAGATCAGTAGCTTGTAGCTCACTGAACTATTAAAACTCCATGCTGACAAAGAACTCCAGAACCTAAAACTAACATAGAAGTAAAATTGGCTCCATGTGAAGCGCCATGCTGTGGAACAAATTAGTTGTAAACTTAATTTTGTATTGGTGTAAACAAGAAGTCCAGACACTTCAACTTAAGGAAAAAGGCATTATATGAACAAATCTACATAAAGGATCTTATGTTAACTTCTATATGACTTTCACATGATCAAATTTGAGCCACAGAAGCATCAGGATTGTCACTTATCAAGAATATGAATTGTGAATAAATGTTGGGATAAATAGTAGGCACTCTTTGGTATTGAGAAGCATCCTACATATCATAGCTCAAATTCTGAGAGTACCTAAAAGCAATTCGAATCACAGTGTGAAAGGTGAAGAGACAATTTGTAAAGCACCCAAATTACTCCGGAACTTTATTATCTGAGTTTGAAATCATGTATAAAATGGTGGCAGAGACCGTAATGTTTCACCATTTACACAAAAGGAAAGGATAATAAAAGTATAGTTTGTTCACAACTAATCAACAGGCACTTGAAGGAGAATTTGAAATTAGGCGACTGATGCCCACATACAGGCATGCATACTTATGCTACGAAGGAAAATGTCAATGTTTGCTTAGCCAAGCCAAGTCATCAGATTGCTAATAAGAGTTGAGAAATTTAACCTGTGCTTGAATATACTGGACATCCTTCACTTGGAACTCTGCATCATTCTCATCACTTTTGAGGATACTGCAGATGTCTCTAGCCAAATCCTCCTCCATGCCTTTATGGGTGACTACAGTCAGATCAATGTCTCCATCAGGAAGATAGGTTTTCAATGGTACAGAACCAAAGGCAAAAACCTGTACCAAGTGCATAGCAATCTAGATCAACCTCATTTTACTTTTAAGGTCAATGTATAAACCAATATGCAGATTGATTGATCAGTCATCAATCTACATAGCAACACTCTTCAATGCAAATGGGGTCCAAAATACAGAATAATAAGAAAAAGGGACATATTCTACATATTTTTGCAACTTAAATCATCTAATCTATAAAAGCAACGGACTCTCACATTGGCCTTGGAATATATAACCTGACCAACTCTCTATAATAAAATTCCAGAAAGAAAACTAAAATGGCTATTTTGCTCAACATACTCATTTGTCAAGTTAAAAATTTTCAAGCAACATCGAAATTACTCAGGCAATAACAGCACAAAGCTGATAATATGATGTATAGACAAGCTGCATTTTCCTTGAAGGGTGACTAGTATCACAATCACTGTTTTTACCGACTAGATGACTTCCATTGATGTAAGGGACCAAATAGATAGTGCAGAAGGATCACAAGGTGCAGCATGCCACATATAGTAGAAGAGATATGAGACATGTCAGGTACAAGAAGAATGTGCAAGGAGGTGGTCTGGGTGTTCAAAAGATCTACAAACCTCAACTGTTTACAGACAAGAACAAATTAAACTAGATATATTCAGGCAGATATTAACAACTTAAGACAAGCTTGCTTATTGCATAGTGGAAACTGCAGAGCATCCAACCCAGAAAAAGTCAGTATTCTGTTGTGAGAAATCCCATCAGACTTTAGAGAAGTTTATTGATTATCCCAGTCAACTAAAAAGTTCACAAGTATGAAATCTTGGGCACTTAAATACTATTGTGTATAAAAGATGATAGATTATAGATGAAATTTCCACCGAGAAGAAATATAAAGAGAGAAGGAAACAGTTCTTACCTCAGTTGCATAGCAGCCCTTAATTAACTTCTGTAAATATTCAATCACCTCTCTCCTCCTCTGATCAGAAGCAAAAACTGGTTCAATTACGTATAGTACCTCAAGGATCCTTTGCTCAGCCATCATCCAGAGTTCTGAATCAACCGACAACCGATGGAGGTCAAACAGAGAGGAAGACGAGTTGGATGGTGACAGATTTCTTTGAAGATCTCCCATGATGAAAAGAGGCCAAAATTTTCAGTTCCAATGCACAAAATCCTAGACTCCCACACAGATACAAAGCCCCATTGACAAATACGACAATCAATATCGGAAACCTTTAGAAAGTAGGTAGAAGAAATAGGATCAGAAGAAAAGAGATAATATGGCATTAAGTGAAAACAAGAATAAATAGATAGAATTGATGAGAACAAATCAAAACCACAAGATGAATAGACATGAAAAATCCTAAGAAGTACCTGCAATTAATCCACTAATTGAGAAATTGTAACCAAGTAGTGAATGTACTTTCCACATTGGCTGCACACTCTGACACTGAGTGTCATTTATTGAAAGAATCTCAATGCTTATTTTTGAAAGAAACAGAGAGAGAGAGAGAGAGAGAGAGAGAGGAAAAAGGGAGCAAGATGCTCTAAACTAGTTAAGTTATAAAAACTGCCACTAACAAGACATTTGGATGATTTGATAATGTCGAATTTTCGGGTCCATCTCAAAAGGAGCGAGTATTAGGTTCACAAGGCCAAAAATTGAAGGTAGAAATTCCCCTGCATGGATAAATATCAGTGTTGAGGACAGAAAATGATATCAATAAGAGAGGAGAGGAATTTTCTTCCTTTGCCACTCTATTGTTTCTCTGAACTTCAAGCCAACTCTAGGAGATGGTTGAGAGACTAATATCAAGGAGTTGATGAATCTCAAAAGGTCATGTGAGGGAAACTGTTGAATAAATGTTTCTCTTGAGTTTTGACTGAATTTCAGTAGTCATTGGAAATTGTATTGAATAGAGATTTACAGCCAACACCAAAAAGCAGGTTGTCATAAATTTGCAGATATTCCCTTGAAAAAATTTGCCTTTCTTCATTAATGGCCAAAGGAAAAAGAAAGTCTAATTTTCACAAAACTATAAAAGTAAAATTAAGGTGGATTTCCATATTTGCACATTGGAAAAGCCAGTATTAATTACAACATTATTAACTATTTTCATTCTAGCTTCTACAATCTTTATGTTATCCACCAAAAGGAGTGTGGTTAGGTATACACTAATAGCCACTCACATTGCTATATCAGCTTCCCTTTCCAGATATCACCAATTAAATGCCTTCAAGCCAAAAGATGGAAGCCATAGTTGTCCCTGCCAAAACTCATCATCAACTTTCTTCCGGGGAAATGAGCAATGATATAACAGAAACGGAGTTAGACAATCATATGAGATGCTTACGAGAGATTGGAAAACTCGGCCCCCCATTATGAACATGCCATATTAACCAAAACGGAAGAAAACAGTAGAAACGAGGCTGGTTTACAGTAAGTTCTAGAAACTGCCATAGGCAATTCAAGCTACTTGATATCTAAATAAAGTTCTACTGCATGTAACCGTAATCACTTGTGCAAATGCAGGTCAAGGGACAATAAATGACGTGGATTGAGCATAAGATAGACAGAGAGCTGGGAATCAGACTCTACGACAAGCTTACAACAAGACATAAATCAAAAGTTGCTTTCCCTAGTAAAGTGTTTTTATCTGCTTATAGCTCCTAAACTGCGCAAAGTAACAGCCAAAATATAACAAGAATACGAATTCATATTGATTAGCATTTTGAGAGTTCATAACTTTGGCATTGCCAGAAAGATAAAAGTTAAAACATATGCAGTCATCAGCCTCAATAGCCCGGCCCGTTTAACCTTCAAGCTTGAACTTGAGAAACTATCTTTGGCTGCAAAAACAAAATTTTTGTAAAAATAGCACCAATAACAAAACTAATAGAGGAAAACCAGGAATCCATCTCAAGAAAACGCCTAGAAAAAGGCAAAGGTTTAAATGTTGATCAAAGGCAACGCCAAAGAAGACTTGTGGAGATGGATCCCAACGTCCGGTGGCGCAAAAAAATCAGCAACCAAGGCCAACCTTAATTCCTTGACATAAGCGGATGATATCACTTTTCTGATAGGTAAGGCTATCAGCCATCCAATATAAGATAAAAACGTGGGAGTTCAAAAAATGAGCGAAAACTGGTCCTTGGAAACAAAGTTGGTTAAAACGAAATCTACCAATGTATAACAGATGCATGACAACCAGTGACAGAACAAAAAACTGGCAAACATCACTACATTGCAAGCACTCAAAAGCTTTCCTTCACCTTCATGAACTGGGAATTGCTTTGGCTTCTTCTTTTTAGTTAGTCTCAAAATCAAGGTTTCCTTAAACCAGAAAACGACTGGTGTGGCTCCCGAGTCCCGGAGAGGGAAAGATAAAACTCAAAAATAAAATCCCCAAAATCGAAGAAACACGACCACCAAAATAAAACGCGACGTTGACTTGGGTTTCTTTGACATGGCAAAAATCTTATTGGCTTTAAATGACCCAAATGGGCCGTTAAAAAATCCATGAGAACTGCAGCCATAAATTACCGAAAACAAACAACACCAATTTTCCCGCCATGTTTACTCTGCCTCTGTCCCTTACTTCACTGTCTCTTCCTCAATTTTTTCCCATTCTCCAAAACCCTAAAGTTGGAAACTTTTCCCTGGAAACCAGCAAAAGTAACTTCAAATATCTGGCCCGAACCGAAAGAGGCATAGAATTTGAGACAGGAAACGCATTCTTTCGTCACGAAAGCGCTACAGGACGCGACTTGGGGGTCTTAGCCGCATCACTCTACAAGCAATCGAATGGCACACTACGCGTGCTTGACGCAATGTGCGGCTGCGGAATTCGCTCTTGTCGGTACTTGATCGAAGCAAAAGCTGACTTTGTGCTTGCAAATGACGCAAATGACGAGCAAAGAAGGGTTGTTTTGGGGAATCTGAAGAAAGTGGAAAGAGGTTTTGGAGATGAAAGAAGATGGGCTGTTTCTCATTTTGACGCTAATAGAATTCTGACGGAATGCTACTTGCAGAGGGATTTCTTCGACTTGATTGATATCGACTCGTTTGGGAGTGATTCTATGTTTTTGAGGTCTGCGATGAATGCTCTCAGATTGGGTGGATTGCTTTATCTGACTTCCACTGATGGCTATTCCTCTGGCGGTCACCGGCCTTTCTGGTGAGTTTGTTTCTACCAACAAATAAACCAACATGCAATGTTCGACAAAATGGTTTTACCAGTCACAATGACAATGGTTGGTTGGTTTATGTAAATGGCGTTTCTGTCTTGGTGTTTTTAGTTCTTTAGCTGCTTATGGAGCCTACGTGAGGCCTCTTCCATATTCGAACGAGATTGGCCTCCGAATGCTTATAGGTGGTGCCGTCAGGGAAGCATCTATTCTGGGTTATCATGTGATCCCACTTTTTTCCTACTATTCATATCACGGACCTGTCTTTAGGGTCCTTGTCCAAGTAAATCGTGGGAAGCCACGAGAAATCAGGTTAGTTCTTCGTTGTTGTTGTTGTTGTTTTTTTTTTTTTTTGAAGCTTACTGATATCTGTTACAGGCACTATGGTTTCATAGCTTACTGCAATAATTGTGGGAACACTCGAACATTTTCCTGGAATGAATTAGGTCGGATGAATTGCTCTTGCAAGAACTTGGAGGTATGGTATAACTTGTTCTTCTCAACAGTTAAAAGAAGACGAGGTTATCACGCGTTATAATTATTGTATTTCCATTTCAGGAATCTAGTCCGTTGAGTATCTCGGGCCCTCTATGGACAGGTCCTCTTCATAGCGCCGATTGCATCAAACAGATGTGGAGTCTCGCTGAACAATGGGGATGGATAGGAAATGGTGCAGGACTTGATCTGGAAAAGCTTTTGGGACGAATGTTGGAGGAAAGTGACCCCAGACTACCTCCTGGATACATCAAAATGGATGAGGTCTCTCTTGCAAAACCACATCTCCAAAATGGATTCTATTAAAACTGCATTGAAAGCTTACATTATATTCTCCAATGTTTCAGATGGCAAGCCGTGCAAAAATGAATTCTCCCTCAATTGGGGCCATGATGAGTGCCTTGCACAAGGTATTTGCTTAGATATATACAAAGATGCCATTACCTTCTCAGGAAATTAATTATCTAGTTGGTTTTGTTGTCTTAGGAGGGATATGCCGCAACGCGTTCACACATATCTACCAATGCAATTAAAACAGACTGCCCCTTGCCAATGTGCATTAGAATTGCAAAGGAACTACAAGGTGCTCTCAATGTCAACCATGCCAATTGATACGGTTAACATAAGATTCAAACGATATAGCTGCCATTACAAATGCCTCAAGATGGAGTAAGGAATAGATTACCACAAACATAATTCCACATTAATGCACTAAGTTTAGCTTTATTATTTACTCTCCACCCTTGTAAGCGTTCACATTCTAAGATAGCCATTCAATATTCTTCCTTTGCAAAAATTTTGTAAGATTCTACCAATCTAATTATGAAATTAAGAATCACACGGAAACATATAACAATCACAGATACGAGGATTGCAGGCAGAAGTATAGTAGCCTAAACGTTTTGGCAAACTTGACTGTTTTTGGACATCACAACTGAACCTAGCCCGATCCAGCAACAGAATCTAACACAAAATCTCCCTATCCTTGTTAATGAAAGATGTCAAGTTTTAGCTATTCAAGGAGCAATGAAGGCGTGGCTAGCAGAAAAATTGAAAAAACAATCTCACTGGATTTAGGCAGCCATAATATTTGCCCAGAATTGTATATAAAAAGGTCTTGGTGGCTTTAACTTCTGACAACACTTCCATTCAAACACTGAAAACACAAAATTGAACATGAAATAATAGAAAAACATAATGTTCTATAAAGCCTTGCTTAAATTTGCAAACAATTTCCAAAAAGAGCTTTCCGCCTGACGATAGTAATTTATCAAAACAATCCTAATTAAAATGCCAAACCATACGAGTCAACCCTAGCAGGAAAGAAAATTTCTTTCAAGTCCTAGCAGCGACGCCAGCAGGACGGGATGCTTGACCAGGTTGCCCAGGCTTTGCGATGTCATCCTGCAAAACGAATTAATATAAAAATATAGCCTGATTCTTGTGATACAGTTCAATTAAAAAAGTTCAGCATTACTCAATCTCAAACACCTCCAAGATGTTGGTGAACCACCCTAAGAACTTGATAATTTGGGCAACCATTCGTAAATATATTACATTGAATAAACTAAATATTGGGACAATCATAAGAAGAATGTGGGAAGAAAAAGAAACACGAGGTGTACCCTGCGTCTAAGGAAACGCTGTGGGGGCTCACGGTTCCGGCGGTCGGTACGGGAGCGGACTCTGACGACTCGGGAGTGAATGGCACATGACACACAGTACTGCATCTTCACGTACAGCTTTGGCAGGACATATCCTACACCACAATCAAAAAATTACAATTGAGTTTGAGTCGAAAATTTCACCAACCAAAACACAATAGACGTTGACCAGATATTTACCATCATAAACGCAGGCCTCTTGAACATCCCTAACAGCAGCTTGTTCCACGATGTTTCTCACTAGAAACCTCTTGATTGCCTTGTCCTTTTCCATTAGACATACATACAAAACCACGCACATCAAAATAAATCATATCGAAATACAGTTTTTAACAAGAAAATTAGAAGAATATGGAAGTGCCTTGGGACAGCATTTGCCGCAGTTTGAGCAGCGGACGAACTTGACATGACCACGCCCATGCTTGTTGCGTCCTCCATTCCTGCGCTTGAATGTCTGTTACAAAATCAACCAGTGATGGTTAGGGTCGGAGATTATGATTTCCATTTATTTAATTGAAAGATGTTCCAATCAACTGACCATGGCCGCTGGATGGCTCCTGCTAGGGTTTTGGGTGCAAGTGAAAGCTGAATGAGATGTAGTGTTACTTAGGGTATTTTTAATTTATAGTTTCAACAACTTTAGTAAAGTTACTCCTTTCTTAAACAGAAGGGGCAGGGGCTGGGGCTGGGGCCTGGGGGCCCTTTAACTGTACTACATCTACGAAGCTTTCTTTAGGAATATTTTGTTTATGGATCAGGTTGGGCTTTTGTTGCAAGCCCACTTTTTCCTTTTTTGTTTCTCTCTTTTCTCGCTGTTCTTCTCCTCCTATTTGATAGTGGTAGTTGATATTTGTCCTTCTTCTTCGCAGGTATGGTATATGTAATATCATTGGTTGGTCGCCTCTATAACATGAACCGTGAAACCAGAAACTACTTTTAGCATGCTAATGATTTGAAATCGAATTACCACATGATGTCGCAAGTTTTATGACTAAAAGGTATTTTTAAATTTAAAATTTTTAACAAAATTTAATGTCAATATTGACGAGCGTTTAATTTTAATTTTCATTTTTTAATATTTAAATAAACATTTAATAAATAAAAAATTTATAAAAGTAAATATTTCATCTTAATACATGTATTTTAAATTATATTTGTTAATGGGATATAATAGGCCCATTAATGTATTTAAAATTTAAGGTTATTGTTTTTGATTTAATAATTATTTAATAATATAATTTATTTAATTAAGTTCCCTTAATTTTTACAAATTCCCTATTAACAATCTCTTTGGAGCTTCCCTAGACATGTCTTTCGCCGAACTCACTCTCTCTCTCTCTCTTTCATGTGTTCTTCAAATTTTACTTTTGCCTCTGTTTCTAGTTTATCCACTTCTTTGCTTGGGGTTAAAACTATTAACTTAATGTTTATTATTAATGATTTTGATGATAACTTTATAATATTTCAATTTTTAAATTAGATTTATTCTCTTGTATAGGTAACGATATATTTTTAAAAAAGAAATAAAATCATATCTTCTTAAAGAACTTACCTAATTTATTAGAAATGATTCTACAATATATGGAAAGATCTTACAAATCATAATCAGCTTCGTGATATGATCATTTGTCGTGACATCTAGATACTGGAAGATTTTATCAAATATGGTATTAAAGATTCAAAGTCAAGACAAGATATAAGAGAAGTAATAACTAGTTGAAGAAAATATCTATTTAATGAAGAGCAATTGCATTTGCAAAGTGGGGACAGAAGCCAAAATCTTTGAAATACTTCATAAACATCAATATTCCCAAAAGTCATATCTTAATTAAAATCTCTTATGCTTAGAAAGTGTTAATTTTTTTTGTGAGAGATCATTGAAGCTTATATGGAGCAAATTACTTTTTCATTTTTTAAGAGCTTGTAGAGGCTAGCAAAATACTACTAGTATGGAAGGTTGGAGAACCTTGAAAAATATATACTCTTGAGCTTGAAGAGGCTCGTCAAATTACTACTTGGATTTTCATAGTGAAATACTCAAATTGGATACTTGGGGATTGGACATAGGCTTGAGTTATAAATCAAACCAGTATAAATTGATTGTGTTCTTCTCTCTTTTCTCTTAACTATTATATTTCCACATTATATTGTGTGTGTGTGTTCATTTCAACAAGAGGCTCCTTCACTTTTATAATAGACTCCTTCTCTTTTCATTTTAACAAGCGCCTTCTGTTTTAAATTGTCTTAATTGGATTTATCCTTTAGCAGACTCCTATTGTTTAACAGGCTTTTATCACTTAACAAACTCCTATTGCTTAAACAGGGTCTTATTGTATAATAGGCTCCTATTGTTGTTTTAAGCTTTGATAGGCCCCTATTGTTTTATTTGAATTAAAAGTATCTCTTGCATATGTTTACTTTATCATTTGATATTAGAGTGAGGTTTCACATTTACTGTGTTTTACAACACATGATAGCTCATAACAAACAGCTTAAGAAGTCTTGAAAGACAATCCGTCTCAAACAACTACTCATATTGAAAAGAGAAAATGACCATTTATCTGAGTTTGGTGCTCCTGTTCCATCTCTCTGTGAAGAATTTTGAGCTCTAATGCAAGGGGAGAATTAAGAGTCAATTGATGATATATTTTCACCTTGCATGATTTTAGGCATGACATATTATATATCTCTTTAATAACTTTGTTGCTATTTTTTCCCTAACTTATTCTTTTCCCTTTATTTTTTGATAATAACAGAGGGGGAGAATTATGGAAATATATTTTGATATATGATACTTGATATACTTTCCTGAGAATTGATGATATAATCTTTGATATATTTTGATGTGAAGTCTATATGGTAGAAAGGAAAGGCTCCTTCTAAACAGTAAGAACTTATAAAGTCTACAGGTACTCTTCAAAACCCTTCATTATTAGTTAAATTTTAAAAAGCTATATGTTATTGTTTGTCATCATAAAAATTGGGGAGATTGTTAGCTCAAGGTTTATTATTAACGATTTTGATGATGATCTTATAATATTTCAAATTTTAAATTGGGTTTATTTCCTTGTATAGGTAATGATATATGTTTCAAAAGGAAATAAAATCATATTTTCTTGCGGAAACCTTCTTTATGAACTTACTTGATTTATTAGAAATGATTCCATAATATCTAGAAAGATCTTACAAATCACAATCAGCTCAGTAATATGATCATTTGTCTTAACATTTGGATACTAGAAAATTTTATCAAATATGGTATTGAAGATTTAAAGTCAATACAAGATATAAGAGAAGCAACAATACTACTAGTGTGGAAGGTTAGAGAACCTTGAAAAATATGTATTTATGAGCTTGTAGATGGTTGATAAATACTACGAGTATAGAAGGTTTGAGAACCTTGAAAAATATGTACTCATGAACTTGAAGAAGCTCGTCAAATTACTACTTGGATTTTCATATTGAAACGCTCAAGTTGGATACTTAGGGACTAGATGTAGACTTAGGTTATACGCTGAACCAGTATAAATTAAATGCATCCTTCTCTCTCTTTTCTTAACTTTTATATTTCTATATTATATTATGTGTGTGTTCATTTAAGCTCTTTACTTTTATAATATGCTCTTTTTGTTTTCAACTTGCAAGAAGTTCTTTTCATTTTAACATGTGTCTTCTATTTTAAATTTTCTTAAATGGATTTATCCTTTAGCAAGCTCATGTCATTAAATAAGCTTCTATCACTTAACAGGCTACTATTGCTTAAACAGGGTCCTATTACATAACAGGCTCATCTTGTTTTGTAGGCTCCTATTTTTGTTTTAAACTTTGACAAGCCCTTGATGTTTTATTGGAATTAAAGGTATCTCTTGCATGTGTTTGCTTTATCAAAAGCTTCTTCGCTTGGAAGAGCAAGTTCTTTAACTAGAGGGAGGGGCTTATTGTTCTTCAATTGGAGGAGAAGGTTTTTTTTTTAGGTTTTTCACTTGGAGCAAGTTTTTGATCATTTTTTACTTGGAATAGGTTTTTCAACTGAAGGGCTAGTAAGTTTTGGGCTAAATGAAGTTTTGTTTAATCTTTTGAAGAAACCAACCTTCATATGTTCGTCAAGAAGTAGGGTTAAGTTGTTTGGATTAATAGTTACTGTGTCCACATAGAGACTCGTTTGTCAAACAATGACCATGATTTGATAATTTGTTTTCATTCAATGGAAGATATTGTTAGTTTATGCATTACAACCGATCATTTTTGTTATAGTTTGGTAATAAAATAATTTAAAGATATCCTTTGTCTTGTACATGTTTAGATGTATATAATAAAGTCCATGGAATAATTATATATTGTAAATGAATTTATAATGAGATTATAACTATAAGATTTATATTGTATTTATATATTATCCCTAAATTGTTCGTAGTTATTATTCTATTAAGGCTAGATTATAATAGAATCTAAAAAGATTATCATACGTTTTGATTTTCCTTTTAAAGGAAATAGTTAATCTCATAAACTAAAGTATAGAGATACTTAAAACAAATGTGTGAGTGCTTGTTAGAGAACAAGTTCACTGAACTGATCCAATGTAAGAAATCTATTTGGAACATTACTGACGCGAAAAAATAAACGAATTAATATCACCAAGAAAGCTAACGTTCAGTAGATAGATTAGATGTTGGCCCCCAGATTTTTTTTAGTTAAGCATGATTGAAATAAATTATGAGGTTTTGATATATTAATTTTTGGAGTTTAATTATTATGTCTGTGTTAGTAGGATTTATTTCATTGGTTAATTGAATTAAAAGTGGTCAGAATGCATGAGGGCAATTTTGGCATAACACTTAAGCATTTAAGATCATAAAATATGAAAGGAAGGGTAAAGTGGACTTTTAGCATTCATTAAGGGTAAAATGGGAAGAGGATAATGTTGTCTTGCCTTTGAGAAGAAAAGAAACGTGAATTGAAGGAGAGAAAGAAGAGAAATAACAAAAACAAAGAGAGAAAGAACAGAGGTTTTGTTTCTTGAGAGGAAAGCTGGAAGTTGAGTTAAGGTTTCATCATTTCTTAGTTTTCGAGAGAGAATTTGAAGCTATTCAAGAAGAGAAAAGAAAGAGGAAGAGAAGAGCTTTCATTTGAGCCAAATACCTCTTCATTTGGAGAAGAGTTAAGGTAAGAGCATTTTTTATCTTTTGAATTTTTGGAAGGGTTTTGGTTCATGAAGCTTAGGAAATACATAGGTTTGAGTATTTTAGAATCAATTTAGTGAATATGCTTTGATTGGGTTCTTAATTAGAATTCCTAGTGAAATGGGATTTTTTGTCATTGTAAAGGAAATCAAGAAGGGCAAGAGGAGCAAGAGAAGGGGCTTCTTTAAGCAAATTTTAAGCAAGGAATTCAAGGTGAGTTTCATGTTATAGTTGAGTAAATAAGCCATTAATGGTTCTTTCAAATAAATGGAATTTAATGTTTTCAACTACCTAATAAATGTGAATTTATTGCTCTTTAAATGCTTTGAGAAATTGCTATATGTTTGGTATATGAATTGTGTTGATAATTTATGGAAAGAACGTGAAAATAGTTTTTGAAAAGATGTTATGTTTATGATATCATGTTTCGAAAATGTGCCATTATGGGCAACACGTTTACAAGATGTTAAACGCATGATTATGTGAGTTTGTTGTAGTCCATTCTGTTATGTAAAGTACACTTTGACTTATTAAAGGTTTCTCTCGCCTGTCCGCTAGTGGCATAGAGCTCTTTCATTGACTCCCTCATGCTTATGACTACTTGAAACTATTATGTGGAATTGTGATAGTACATTCTGTTTACGACTATACAAGACCATTATATGGGAATGTGTTAGTACTTTCTATTTACGGACCTACCTAAACCATTTATGATGTGATTATGTGTTTCTATTTACGAATCTACCTAAACCATTTCTAATGTGATTATGTGTTTAGAATGTGTTGGCAAGTTTGATGAATGCATAACTTATGTTGCTTATGAATTGTTTGATAATATGAGAATTTTGGAACTATGTGTTTTATGGATTTTGATGCAAAGTGATTATGACATTGACATTTTTAATGGTTTTGCTTGTTTCTGATTATAAACTTGTTACTTACGAGCTTTTAATCTTACTCCCATTCTCCTTCCCTTATTCAGGTGATAAGCAAGAAATCGAGTAGTCAAGAGTCACGACATCACTCTGAATTTGCATACTTTTGTATTTTAAGTTAGATTTTGAGAATACAAGACTTTAGCTAAATTTCAAGTATTATTCATGTATCTTTTGTATTTTGGATTTTTTGGAGACATTGGTGTATTGTGGCTTGAAATGCCCATTAAAGCTTTGTAAAACTCTTATCTTTTGATGATAATGAAATATGATTGTGTTTTTGCTCATGACTCTCAAAGTTTGTACATTGCATTTTCAAGTTTTAATAGGGGTAAAATTTGTGTTCTAACTTCAAGGGAAAAATTGATTTGACCTAGGTTGAATTAGACAAAGTTTTCTCTTTGGAAGTTGTAGATTATCTTTCTAGCTTTCCAATGATATAAAGTGTAAAATTTTTGGATATTGGAATTGAGAGATATGATCATTATAATTTAGTAATCCTGTACAGGATGTATACAGGACAACTATAGTAAAAGATGAGAATTTGTTGTAAGTGATGAATCATTTGAGTTGAGATTTGGGAGTTTAATAAAATAAATTTGGTAATTGAATGTTTAAGAAGTGATATTGCATTAGAAAAAGTGAATTTGGGAAGATTATGAGTGACAGTGATGTTAGAATAGATGTAGGAACCATTGGAGATGCTTTGGAGGGAGTTTTGTCTCACCTATGCCCGATAGACGAACTTTAGGTGCATTAAATGGACCTTCTCAGGTCTAAAAATGTCCCAGGCTAGTCAATGTCTATTAATCAGTCCTTCAAAAGTCTAGAAGACACCCTAGAGCCCGTGTTTGTTTGTTCTAGGTTGAATTAGACAAAGTTTTCTTTTTGGAAGTTGTAGATTATCTTTCTAGCTTTCCAATGATATAAAGTATAAAATTTTTGGATATTGGAATTGAGAGATATGATTATTATAAGTTAGTAATGTTGCATGGGATGTACATACGGGACAGTTACATAAATTTGAAAATTTTTTAGAGGCAAAAAAAATTTTTGGGGTCTTCATAGAAGTTGTAGGTCTAAAAGTCTTCTTCAAAACAATTCAATAATGACCTTAATCCGACATCCTTAGTGAAAGTTATGTTCTTTTAAAAATAACAGGTTTGAGGGAAAAAAAAAGAAGAAGTCGTGATTGCTACTCGTCGTTATCACGACTCTGCGGAAATTTCGAAAAGTCGCGGTCGCGGTCACAATGCAAGTGTTCCCAGACTTGAACACCTTTGACTCTTTTAGCCATAACTTTGTCACCCGACCTCCAAATAACTTGATTTTTGAACCAATAGATTACTAACACATTTTTCTATCTCTCCATAAAAATTTATAGCTTTTGGTATTGATTTGAAAGAGATTGGTTGAATCAATATGAGGGTATTAATTGGAGGAATATGAATTGGATATTTTACTAAACATACTTAGGTATTTTGATGATATCTTGATTCAAAATGAACTAGAGACATAGAAGAAGTCATTTTGAAATTCTGATCCAAAGATTTCAAAAATCTGTTCTGAAGTTGAAGGAATGAGTTTGATTTTGGTGACTGACTGGTGTGAGCACGCCACCCTTATGGGATGCATGTTCAGATGTCACTTAGGATATCGAGTGCACATCTTACGAGGGTGGGGTTTTCCAACAATGTAGATTTTGATAAAAAGGTTTAAAGACTGGGACAAAGGCAACCCTAGTGGCCAAAAAGAATGTCTTTTGTTTTGAAAGATGTATATTTAAGTTTTTAAGTTGTATATGACAATAGGAGACATTTTGCATTTTGTTTAATGGTTTGTAATAACCTTATTATAGGATGGATTATGTTTAAGGCATGTATTTTGAGAAGTTTATTATAAACGATGAATATTATGATCTGTTTACAATAACATTTAATGATATGTAATGTATGTTTTTTTTAGTTTCTGAGAATGCATGTAAGAAATGTTTAGTATGTTTTGGCATGTTTCGGTTCTGTTTTGTATAGCATCTGCATATCCTCCCAGGGGGCCAGCTGTCTTTTCCTCTCTTGACTCTTCGCTGGTTGATTGCTCCTTTTCTTGCTATGGTGTGGAGCTTGAACTAGCTTGTCCCACCCTAGTATTAACATGAGATTTTGTGTTGATGTGTCGAAATTACATATTGTGGGACTTTAAGATCTTAGCTCTCGTTAGGTGATGAGTGTTAAGGAACTCAGGAAGATGTTCAGTTAGTCCATCATAATTGACACCATACTCAACAATAGCTATGCCCCATGCCTAGATTATTGTGTCTCTTTTTTGGAGTAGCAATAATAACTTTAAAGATGTGGGTGGAGTTGCAAGCTTGGATGCTATGATCCATACACTACAATATGAAAAGTTCCTTCATTGAACACTTGTTACTTTTTATTTTGTCAAACACGGTTTGACTCATAAACTTATGTAACAACAAGTGTTCAGGACTATGAATCATATTATTGTGGTAATTTTTAGCGTCAAAAGTCTCTCGCCTAATTAGTTTGACCCAATAATGTGTGGGATAGAAGCCATCGTGCTAGTCTACTATGGTCGATTCTGAAAATCCACCGATTTCATCTAATGTCTCATAGTTCAACTTATATGGTTGACCCTACAACCGAAACCATAGAGTCTTAGGGTTACTAAGCTCATATTAGAGGGAGGTGAAGAATTATAGGGTAAGTTCTCGTATATAACATAATTAAAGCGCATAAATTTTTCTCAGTGAATTCTTCCCCCTAAACTTTCAACCTGTTCTCTCAATCCAATCCAATAGTTTCTACTATGTCAAATCCAAATATCGAGGCATAACAATTCTTTTTAAACAAGGGTTTGGAAGTGTTTACCTTCCTCTTCCAAGTAATTCGGAAAGGGTGCTTTGTACTCCACAGCCTAAAACTTGAACTTTGTCATTCGGTTGGGCGTGCTTGACTGTTTGTTTAACATGCGGTCCTGTTGGAATGAGAGATATCAAGAAGTTAGATAGAAATAAAGACTTTAAGGATAGTTGTAAAGAGAAGTGAGAGGGAATTGGCTTCTTGATTTTAGAGAGAGATTTAGAGAATGATAAGTGTAGGAAGAGTGAAGGTGATTGTAAATATATAGGTTGGGGGGTAGGAGGGGTCATGTGATGGTAGTGTCACTATAACTTTCATGAATTGTACTCAACCTACCGGACTATGCTTCTTACCACCTTTCTTTTTTCGAGTCTTTTGTTAGATTTATGGTCATTCTAATGAGTCCCTACAAGTATAATCTTGCTTAACTTCTTCACAAAATTCATTACTCTTTATAACATCCATAGATTTGAGAGAATTGCTTTTAACATTAGACATTTTAAATGATACCTTGTCATCCCCGACTCTCAGAGTCAATTCGCCTCTATCGATGTCTATGATAGAACGAGCAGTGGATAAAAATGGTCTCCCTAGGATAATAGGTGTCTCCACATCTTCTTCTATGTCTAAGATTATAAAATTTGTGGGAAAAGTAAACTTGTCAACACTAACCAGAACATCCTTAACTACACCTTTCGTATGGTGGATTGATTTATCAACTGTTTGAACATGCATCCTAGTGGCTTTTTTTTACCTAACTCCATTATCTTACACAAGGTATAAGGCATCATACTCATACTAGCTCCTAGATCCGCAAACACCTTATCCATTCTAACACTACCAATAGTGCATGAGATGTAAAAATCTCCCAGATCATCTCATATTTGTGGTAGTGCTATCACTTCAATAGAGTTCTTGTTACTTAACAATTGATTCTCTAAATTCTCTTTTATATATTCCTTAGGAGTTAGTTATGCTTTTAATTTCTCTATTATATCTAGAACTTCATTCAGTTATGCTTTCTTTGATTTCCTCATCACTCCAATAGGATATGGAATCAACGGATGATATTTTTTTATTTTAGTTAGGTTATATTTAACTTGCAGGGAACTTTCATTGGTCTTTCACCTTTCTTTTTCCCACCATCTTTAACTTGATTGGGCTTTTCTTCAATAGCCTGGGTGATTACCATTATCCTTTCCTTTGGATTCGTCTCAGTATTGCTAGGAAGGGCTTCCTACACTTCGTGTCGATAATGCATCTGCTAATTGGTTCTTTGTTACTTGTTCAAATTTTCCTACTAGCCTCTTGTCAACCTCCCACATTGTTTTACCAGGAGAAGTTCAGGTGATTCTTCCACCCAGGGTTATATGTGTTTAAGTTAGGGTTGTTCCCCCTCCTTAACCAAATTGCACTCTTATATAGTTGACTTGTTTCGATTCATGGTCTTTCCTCATAAAGCAATCAATTTTGTCGTGGTTATTTTGTCTACACAGCTCACATTTTTTCTAAATTACTTTCACCAGAGTTGAAGAAGAGAGGCTTTCATAGTATTTAGTTGTCAGGTCAAGTTATCAATCATAGCTTGCATTTCCATTATCGGGTCAATAGCTAAAGCTCCTTTTTTCTCATGGAGGGTTGTAGGTTGTTTACTCCTATACATTGTTCAAAGACAAATGTTACTGGCCATTTCCTTTGACAACTCCTTCGCTTCATCAACCGTCTTCCTCATTAAAGATTCACTAGATGTTGTATCAATGGTACCTCGTGTGGATGAGTTAACCCATTATAGAAGGTTTGCAACAAGAATTCATTTGGTAGGTTATGGTGTGGGCATCTCCTTTGCATATCCTTAAACCTTTCCCAGGCCTCATAAGGTGACTCTTCATTACTTTGTTGGAAATTTGTTATTTTCTTTATCAATTTCATAGTTTTAGTAAGAGAGAACTAATTATCCATAAATGCATGCACCAACTGATCCCAAGTTGTGACATTTACGAGATTCAACGAACTAAAAAATGTG
>JANSVB020000412.1:980026-990151 GCA_025504935.2 Erythroxylum haughtii
AATACATAAATGCAATATGAATCTCATAATTGTAATCTCAATATAATTTTATTTGTAATGTATAATTATCCCATGGACTTTATCATATACATCTAAACATATACAAGATAAAGAATACCTTTTAAATAATTTATCACTAAACTACAACCAAAATGATTGGCGGTATGATATAAACCAACAATATCCTCACTATCTGTTACTATAATGTCTTAAATAGGCGTAAGAAATGATTAGTATAAGGGCTGATGTTTAATAATAGTAGTGTGGGTTTATTTAAACGTTGCGTTGCTATTTGACAATAATTATAATATTTTTATACATAACATAGGCCTTTGAGCACCATAAAATCGTAATGAAGGTCCGAAAGCGAGAAGTTCTACAAACTGCGGGAACAAATTTGCTGTCCCAAATTACTATATCTTATTGAACTTTTAAAATCCTAACTATTCAACTTATTGTAATGTATGATTGAAAATTATTCAGGCACGATAATTTGAAATGAACAGTTCTACTCCAGCAAACGACGCAAAGCCCAAACCCGATGGATTCAGTGAGGCATAGCGTTCTTCTGGGCAGCACGGATTTACAAATTTGGCCACGTGCTATGTTGTGCCTCACTTTATCTTTGTTTTCTCTTCTTTAATTTAATCATATTTCTATTAAATTCTATGAATATTGGTCTTATTCGCTGTTAAGTCAAAAAGAAGGAAGGAATATTCAATCAGTGATGCGTTAGATATAGAGGCAGAGCTGGAGGCTTTTCTTTTTCAAATTTTTTAACGTCTAAATAGGAACAGAAAAAGGGTAAATTAATCTCATTCATTTCTTAAAGATATGGTTAAATTATTCAACAAAAACCAGTTTGTCTCTATTAATCTGCAGTGAAAAACTGTAAACTCAAGCCCCGTCGTTTCGGCTTATTTATGAAACAAAATCTGTTAACAGCTTATTTTATTTTTCAGATTTGGAGGAAATCTAGAGACAAATGGAGAATTCGAGTGGAAAAGTAGATACGGTAGATGGCAACAACCGAGGAGGAGGGCCAGACTCTAGAAATGACACAACTGCTTCTTCTTCCTCGTCTCCCACACCATCGGCTTATCGATTGTTCGGTCGACAAGTCACTGTTCATCAGTACATGGGTGGTGGAAAAGGTTCCCTCTTTCCTTTTTCCCGTTTCAGTTTCTGGGTTGTTCTCTTATTTTTTTTCCCTTTAATTATTTGATTATCTTACCGGGTTACCAAGATTATAGCGGACTTTGTTTCAGAAATTGGCTTTGGCCTTAATTTGGTTTTGTTATGCTTAACGTTCAGTCCTTGCTTGTGTTTCTTTTCCTTATCATGTGGTATTGTGTTGCTCTTTTCTTCTGGGGGCTGGGGCCAGCACCATCCCAATTGCTACAACGATGTTTTGTCACAAGTTCCGTGTGGAGACTTTATTTTTGGGCTAATTTCCCTTTTCTTCTATTTGCAGCTGCTGATGTCTTTCTGTGGAAGAAGCGACATGTCTCCATTGGTGTCATTTTTGTTGCCACGGTTGCGTGGTTCTTATTTGAGCGTTCTGGATTACCATTCTTGACAATTTGTTCGGACGTCTTGTTGATTTTGGTGGTATTGTTGTTTCTCCGCGCCAATTTTGCTGACCTAGTAAATAAGTATGCCTGATTCCTTCTTGGATTTCTTTTCCTTTTCATTTCATCTTATGCAAAGCTTCTTCTGAATGCAACTTGATACTTCGTCACATGTTTCTTTCTTAACAGACAACCGCAATCGCTACCAGAGCTTGTTGTATCCGAGGAAATGGTCAACAATGCTGCAGCATCTTTTCGTGTTAAGATCAACAATATGCTTCTGATGGCTCATGACATCACTCTTGGAAAAGATTTTAGAGTTTTTTTCCAGGTTAGTTCTTTGTGAGAACCAAAGAATTTTATGCTTTGAAGTTGAGGTTTCTCAACGATGATGAGGCATCTGTATGTTGATTTGTTTTCTCAAGACATGTGCTGGGTTGATCTTGAAACTTGAAAAATTACACATAATGTCTTCATAAAATTAAGATGGATGCAACAACCAATGACTGATGGGGACAAATTATGAATGATGAAAATCTTATAGCATTTACATCATTACATGTCATAACTTTCTAATTAGTGGATAGTAGGATACTTTATAGTTAGACTAACACTGCATTCCATGAGAACTTCGTAACTGGAAATGAGGGAAAGAAGAAGCAAATAGTTTGCTTTTATCAAATCTGGATATAACGATGTGGTTGATGTTCCCAAACAACTGAACCGATAAGGATTTCTCAGTTACTCAAATACAGGCCTCTGTATTATTAACCTTTAGTTATTAAATCTATCTTGAGTTTGTGTATCATGCTGATTAATTAGTTCCATAATTGTGCATTGAACAGGTGGTGGTCTGTTTGTGGCTCCTGTCTGTCATTGGTAGCTATATCTCTTTCTTCACTCTGGCCTATGCAGGTATGTGCTTTATCCTTAGTTACATTAGTTATAATGTTGTTCAGTTCACTTATTGGTTCAGACCTTGTATGAGCAAATTTCTTTATCTCTTTAGTTTATTACCTTGAGGAAAACTTTTCTGCTTCTTGTAATTTTTTAAGTCATGTGATCCTGTCCAGTTTAATCTTTGTATGTTGAATACAATCTCTCTCTTAAAACTTGCTCAAGTATTTCTCACAATATGGAGGGCCTAAAATTTATGCATATTTCTTTAATAATTTAACAGGAACCATCTTATCCATTACAATTCCTGCCCTGTATAACAAATATGAGGAGCACGTGGACAAGTACTGTGGTGTGATCCATAACAAACTGTCACAGCATTATAAGATCGTTGATGAGAATGTTATTAGCAGAATCCCTCAGAGTATATCCAAGGACAAAGATGCATGAACATTTTTCATGTGTGGTTCTTCTGCGCAGGGGTTCAATATGTTAAATTTGTAATCAACAGAGTAGCAGCTACATTGGAGTTTCTGAATCTTGTTGAAGCAACTTTTCTCCATAGCCTCGCAGAATTTGTGACTTGCTAGAGTATGGGGTGGTGTACTCTTTCCCCGTTTTGCATTCAAAATGGTCGGATGAAATTTTGGTGTCTGACCGTGCTGGTCGTATTCCTTGTTATGATCTCTGTTGGATGTTTTAAACTGTTGCATTGTTTGATGAACCGCAAACATTTGAGAGATGACAGGTGGTGTTTATTTAAACTGCAAATTGCCTTTGATAGACCCTTTATAGATTTTCTTTAAGTCATAAAAATGAGTCGTTGGAATATACTGTACGAAGATTATTCTGACGTACTTACCAAGACAAATTATAAACATTTGAGAGATGACAGTTGGTGTACTTGACATTATGGGTTTATCACTTTTCGTATATGTGGATGATTCTCATTGTTGACTCACACTCTTAAGCTTACAATGTAACCAGGGAAGAGTCAATCGTAGGCTTTTGACTCCAAAATTTGTAAGGCTTAAGTTAGCCACTCATATGATATTTAAACTCAACAATCATATAACTATCCAAAATATTATGTTATTAACTAGAGTTGGAACAAGAAAAAAAAAATGAAAACAATAAGGTTTAAGGGTTAAAAATAATCGAATAAGTTCAATAGTCTGAAACCAGATTTAAGTTCATGGTAGGAAGTTGAAAATCATCACAGTGATGCATAAGACTTCATCAAGCACTGATGTTCTTCCTTGACAAGCGTGGATGCGTCTGATGTTAAAATTCAAAATTCAGATCAAATTCACAATCGCTGAGATCTTTCCAATGATATATGATTTTTTCTTGAGAAGCCGATACATGGTTCACCTAATTTAACTATTTTCCCCTATAATGTGATCTTAATTTCCTCTAACCTTCTCTTGTATTCCTGTTAGGATCAACGGAATACGTCGACAATCTTTAAGAGTTGGTCTCTATTGTACATTACTCTTTAACTCTCAGCTCTTAAATGGGTTTTTTTTTCCCTTTTCTTCATGGAAATTTTATATAATTAAGTTCTTATAAAAAAAATAGAAATAAAATAAATAAACGCCAAATTATAGCAAAATAATTATAAAATAAATAAATATGATATTATAGGAATTATGCTCTAAATAATAATAATAATTAAATAGATATAAAATTCTAGTGATCAAATTCTCCTCAACTTAACTTGGTTGTCCTCAAGTAAAATTATGAAAGCTTAAGAACAACGTTATGACTACACAGTAACTGTAGTTTAAGCATACTTAAATAACCTTATACATGTAAGAGTGCAATCTAGAGCACATAAAGAGTTAAATAATCAAAGAGTAAATGGAATTTAACTTGGCAGCTAAGAGGCTTTTAGAAATAATTCATGTAAATGTTATAGTAATAATAAAAATTGACCATATACTTACTCTCCTCACACTCTCCACCAAATTTTTTCGTTTGTGAATGCTTAGATAAAATGAATTTATGACTTGTAAAGTGGTACATGGCTTAGTCATGAATGAAAGGATAAATAATGGGATCAAAGAAAAGAATATTTATGAATATAGATATGCACTTAATATAGTGTGATATGACATCTCTTAAAATTTATAATCAAATTTATACTCACATTCTTCATATCCCAAGTATAGTCATAACAAAGATTTTGAACCCATTCAAGTCAATCATATATCATCCATTAACTCTTCTCAACTTAATTCTTTATTAGAACCTTACCCTGTAGAATACTGCTTGGCCATAATGAAAATAACTTGATACCTAATAACTTGAAGTAAATAGTCTAACAACTAATGAATGAATCACCCATAAAAATGAAAAATACTACTAAGAAGACACCCCAAAAAAAGATAGATCTTTCTTTTTTTGTCATTTTTTTATAATAACCCAATGACTAAACACATCTAATTCAAGGGTATGCAACACAATCATATAACCTAACTATTTATAAAAAAACAAGCCAAAGTAATTCATGCCAATAAAATATAACAAAAGCCAAATCAACAACATTACCCATAAACATATTCATTAATAACTCCAATATCAAAATAATTATAAAATAATAAGCTAATAAAATCCATCTTATTCTGTTACGCATAAAGTATACATATACATCTCTTTTAAGAGGGTAAGAAAATAAAATAAAATGGTTAAAGATTGTAATTGTGGTTAGTTAATGAAAATCATTAGGAAATTATTCCTACATCAATAATTTAGAATCTTGTTTTTATGAAGCTCAATCAAGGGTGCAAAGGATATAATATAAATCAGTAAGCAAAGTTAAGGAATTTACTGACTATTAAACAAATGTCTAAGTCACTTTTAAGCTATGTGAACAAGTCCTTTTCACCTTAAGTGTGATCAATTAAGTTCTAGCTATTAATATTATTAATTTGAAAAATTAAGAAAATATAAACTAACATAATTAATTTAACTAATTCCAAAATAATGAAACTAAGTTACTAGAATTATAACCCATATATTTAAGAAATTAGTTATTAGTTATTTACTTTTCACTAACTTTAACAATTATAAAACTCCTCTCTTTACCCAATTTTTTTTAAATTCTCTCTAGCTGATTTTACCAAATTACCCCTACATTTTCCTTTTTTGGAATCAACTTTTTCTCGTGTCTGGTTTATTGCCTCCTCTATGTAGGTGACTGATACACCATGTGGTTATGGAAAAAGGAGAAACATCACCCTCCAAAGATGACTTCCTAGCTCTCTCTAGGGAGTCACTCTTTGTAAAATATGGAGGCAAGGACAGCAAGAAAAGAGATGGAAAAAATGAAAATGCTGAAAGGAATTTAGAAGAATCTCAACCAGTGGAAGCCTGGAGGACTAAATTTCAAACTCAGCACAATAAAGGGGCTCTCAAGCACTTCCAGAATGTCATCATAGATGGAGTCATCTCCCCACCCATCGAGCTACTCAAAGTTGGTGCTAAAGCTTGGTCTACAGCCTTAATTGGTTTTTTAGAGCAAAAGACCACCATTTCTTATAGTGAATGCTTAGGCAAGATCTAGGTCGGGTAAAAAGGGTTAGATAAAGTAAAGCTTAGAGAATATAACATAATCTTATTCAAATTCTCTGTTGAATCAAATTTAAATGACATAATAAAACAAGGGCCATGGAACACTAGAGAATAGCCTTTTTTCATCCAAAATTGGAGGCTTGGAATGGAGTTGGAAAGAGGTAAGATTGATGTGCTTCCTATGTGGGTAAACTTTCACAATTTACCAATGGAGTTTTGGACCATTGAATGTCTGAGTTTTCTGGTGAGCTTTTTGGGGAAACCAATGTGTATGGATTCCCAAACTGCAACAATAGAAAGAATATGCTATGTATTGAAATCTACAGAAATGCAACATTGTCAGATAACCTACTTGTTTTGAGACTAGGGGAATCTAGTGAGTTGGAGAAGACTGAAATCCTTATCACATATCCTTAGAAGCCTAGTAACTCCACTAAAAAATGGGTACCTACTGGTTAAGTATTCAAAATTGGTTAGCAAGAAGAACTAATGAAGTTTTAACATAATAACATCCTTCTTTGAAATGTATCGAACATTATTAAAAGAAATTGATGCAAAGGAAGGAAAGACAATGGATAACGCTGATCTAGATTACTCTCACAACCAGGTGGAAATGGACGAATTGGCTCAAGTAGAAACTGGAGATGCAGGAGTTGCAGAAGTGACAAATTTAGGAAGGACTAAAATAACTACACTAGATGACTCTCTCAACCTAGTGGAAATGGATGAATTAGCTCAGGTAGAAACTGAAGATGCAAGAGTTGCAGAAGTGGCAAATTTAGTAAAGACTAACACAACTGCACTATAAGTTGATTTATCAAATTCTGCTAGTAAAATCCTAGAGATTGAAATTTAAATGAATGAAATTTCAATCTCTAGGATTATACTGTAATTATTAAAACTCTATTAATATGTCTTGACACTCATCATAAACACACGTAAGGTTGTAATAAGTTAGGATGGGCTCATCCCAATTTTTTTACAATCTGAGCCTAGTTTGAAACCCAGTTGATCTCTAATAAAATAGTCCAAACCAAATCGAATTAGGATCAATAGTTGGATGCCTGATCTATATGAAATTAAACGATGTTGTTTGCTTATACTTAACAAATTATCATCATTTTGATCGATTAGTTATTTAACTATTAAATAAAATAATTCATTTTGTCTTAACTAATTTGGGCCACTCAAACCATCCCTCCTCTTTCTGAACCTAATATAAAACATGGTAAATACAAACTTGGCCTAGGACAACTATTATTGAGTAGTGAAATGTAGACATTTGACTCTGAAATTATAAGATTATACTGGCAAAATAATTTGTATTTATCAATTAGCATATGCTTTTCTTAGAGTTCTTTTCCCTTTTAATCTTGTTTTTCTCAAATTTTTCTTATGATTAAAATTAAACCCAGTACCAGGATGTGAAAGTTTGCATCTGTTGATAATTACCAATTACCAAGTGCCCTTATACATAGTTATGCTCCAAACCTTATTACTAACTTGAGCAAACTGATATTTATTTGCTTTATCTTTTCCAGCTATAGTTACAGTGAATTTATTGCTAGAGAAAACAAAATAAACATAGTGAAGTGTAATGGGAACAACAAAGTTGGTGCATCATCACACATTAGCATAAACAAGTAGTTAAAACCAATATTTTAAAGATCAGACTAGACATTGAACTGATCAAATAAAAATTTTAAGGTTTAAAGGTTCATCCAGTATTAAACCTCTATAAAATTGTTAAATAATGAACAAGAAATAAATAAAATATAAGAATAAGTAAAAATAAAATATTTTGTTAAAATAAAAAGACAATGTTTATTATTATATAATGAACTAATAATAAATCAAATCTAATAATTCAAACTAAATATAAGTCTAGCATAGAAACTAGAATAATGATAAAATCAAAATTGTATTTATGAAAAAAGTTGTGTCTCATCATCATTAAAAATTTCAAATTCTATAATATTTTCTAAAGATTCGTAAACTACAATTTCATCCAAGGTATCTACATGAACTTCATCTACTACATTTAATTAAATTATAAATGAGTAATGTTTGAAATTATTTTGTATTGTAAATTTGGAATACATTATACTTTTAATGTTAAATATCATCAATATAACATAAAAACTGACCATTAGTAGATGTTCTTAATTCATTCATTGTGACAAATGTATTTTCTTCATATATCACCTTTTCAAGTTCATTATAATTAAGATCAGGCGATGGTTTATCTTCGTTGATCCAAAAATCAGTATGGTCAATATAATCAGTATCAATTGGATCATACATTCTTTTCTTACTAAGAGATTTGAATACATAATAGAGAAATTATAAAGTCAATAATAAAAACAAAATTAATGAAAAATAAAAACAAATCAATAAATTAAATGTTCTTCTTTGTTATATTATAAGTAATGTAAACAAAGGTCACTGAATCTTTGATGTTCAAAATGATATCATTTATTTGTGTGAATACGTTAAAAAATGTTCCAATTATATTCACAACCTAATGCAAAGGTTTTTTGACTGAGTGATCTAATAACAAGTTTTCTCAATATTAGATCACTTTCATCGAATAATCTCCACAACTCATTTATATTTTAAATTAATTGTGAGAAATAAATATATATTATTAATAATTAAAAGATGAACTAAAATTATGAAAACTTACCAGGTTGCATTTTTTCATCATAAGTTCTCTCTTTGTAGATGATCTAGCAAAACTCCCTAAACCTTTATAGTATAATTTAATTTTATTTGTCGTCTTTAATTTCTCTTTAATAGAGAAAGTACCTTTCTGCTAAATCAAATCAAAGAGAGTGCCTAATATCATTATACATGGATCTCCACTATATAAGCAATAAGGATTGAGAAAATAAGTTGCTAAGTGGATACTTTGGATAAGATGCTTACCTATCGTCAATCAAAAATATCTAATTAAGGCTTGTATAGTTTCGCCTTCCCTTTAAAAGACTCATAATTGTTGTGAGCTCTATACATACCATTATGTATATCCCAAAGATGACTTCTCATATGAGTTAATAATCCTCAACAACTTTATAAGTGAAGCCATAATTTTTAAAATGATTAAGCGAGCATCCCAAAATTTATTATCTAGAATAATAGCACAAACTTCTTTTCCTTTTGCACTCTTTAATAACTTATCACTTGAAATTTTTTTACTTGTCACTAAATTTTGAAGTATTTGTTTATGCTCATAAATACTTTTTAAAGTAATAAATGTAGTTACAAACCTAGTAATAGCGAGATGCACAATCTCAACCTAATCTTCTTGCTTTCTTATCCAAGATAAAAAATGTTATGTTATTATACACAAAAATTGTAATCTTAGATGTAAGACTAAAAATATGGTCTATGTAACTAATATCCTTTCAAATGAGATTTATATAATGAGCAGTGTATGGAGACTAATAAATCTGCTCATGCTTCAATTGTAACAAGTACCTAATTGATACATAATTAGTTACATTATCTATAATAAAATGCATTACATTCTTTGGTTCAACCACTTGACAAATTCAGAAGAAAATTCAGGTAAAGAATGAGCACTTTTTACCATATCAGAAGCATTAATAGACTTGATAAAAGTTGTTCCAATATTACAATAAACAAAGAAATTAATTAATGTTCTTCATCTTTGATCAGTCACTCACCTGTCATAATAATGCATCCTGATGATTCCCGACTAGACTTATTTGTATCCACATTCAACTAATATTCGTTTTCCAAATCTTGAAATAAAGTACATGAATCTCATAATAAGAAGGTAACTTAAATATAAAACCCCAAACCTTTCCCTTCAATGAAGGTAAATATTTATGTTCAGTGAATAGTATTTTTTCACATGAATAGTGATTTTTGGGGATTTGACCTTAATTTTTTTTAAAATATTCAAAATAAGTATTAGAATCTAATGGTATTGAAATGGATCGAAAATAATTCTGATTGAATGGATTTCGGGATTTCAGGATGTTTAAAAGTTAAAATGCATATGCATACATACATACATACATACATATATATATCAACGATTTATGTTCCAAAA
>JANSVB020000412.1:990251-1001652 GCA_025504935.2 Erythroxylum haughtii
TTATTCCATACTTTCTATTATAATTTCAACTTGAAAATATGAGACAAAATCCTTTATTAGTTTTGTACAAAAATAAGTCAAAACAATAACCATAACAAAAATAGGTCACAAAATAATAAAATAATGAACCAAAGAAGATAGACGAAACGAAAAAAAAAAAGAAGATGAAAGTCTACAAGTGAAAATAATCCTTAAATTTGTCTTCATGATTCTTACGTCTTTTGTATCTTTTTGTTAATGTGAGATTTAACTTCAATCACCACAACCAACAAAAGAAATTAACAATAAAAGGAGAGTAAACTTGTGATCTTGACGCAAGGAATCAAAGTAAGAATAAGAAAAAAGGTTGAAAAAATTTAAAAATGTTAAAGAAAATCAATTCAAATAGAAAACAACTACTAAAATATTTCCAAAGATTGAATAAATCTAAAAGGTTACTTAAAAAATTAAAGTATGTTTAAAGAACATACTTCTTTAAAATTTACATATCACTCCTTTACACACTTTTAAATTATCCTAAATAAAATAACTTATCCACATTAAATTACTAATTAGTAACTTTTCAATGTCCTTTAAACTTGCTTCTTTTAAACATTACTCCTTAACACATTTTTAAATTATGCTAAATAAAATTACTTATTTATATTAATTACTAATTAATAACTTTTTCAGTGTACTTCTTTAAACATACTACTGTAAAGTTTAAACATCACTCCTTAACATATTCTTAAATTATTCTAAACAAAATTACTTATCAACATTAAATTACTAATTAATAACTTTTTCGATGAGCCTCTTTAAACATACTTCTTTAATGTTTAAACATCACTCATCAAAACTTTTAAATTATCCTAAACAAAATTATTTATCTATATTAAATTACTAATTAATAACTTTTTTAATGCCCTTCCTTAATTGAATTAAGAGAAGTATTAAATATATAGTAGTAACTTGTTCCTAAATCTTAGGGAAAACAAAATCTCTATTAGTGAGTCAATAGTGAACCTCACCTTTTTTTTTAAGGAAAATATTGAACCTCACTTTAACACATACAATAACATTTTATAAGGCAAAAAATAATTATTTCTTGTTTTAGTTTTTTAAAAAATTAAAATGTTTTCATTAAATAAAGAAGGGTATCCATCCATAACCAAAGCCAATTTTCGAGTAAAGCAATAAAATATTAATCAACAGATACATCTTATATTAGTCTCAGATAAATCTCAAATATCAGACACATTGTTTTTAATTTTCATGTCACATTTACATATGGATCTACTGGAAACAATCTTTTTACTAGATAAAGATAAAGTTACGTATTATCAGACCTCATATTAATGCAGAATTTCACTTGAGTGTTGATGATAATTCCGACGGGAAACTTTCAAGTCATCCATTGTAAGGTAGGAAGTTCCTAGCATGTTAAATAGGAACCAAATCTTCCCCACAAAAATTTGTGGTTGTGGATATATGGCACAAGGACGGTGGTAAATGGCACAGAAGATTTCAACTCTGTTACACAACCTGCAACCCATTGGGTACCACATGATCCTTCAAGAGGTTTCCCTTTTATTGGAAAAAAAAAAAAAAAAGCAACAAAAAGCATCTGGCGAAGTTGTCTATGGTACTATTTCCCCAAAGGAAATAGTGAGCCAGAGGGATTTCCTCTATTCTTCCGTTTGTAAGTTTCTGCCTCTTCCACTGTGCTCAATTCCTAGCTCTCTTTAGCTTCTTCATCTTGATTTCGAACTAACAGCTTCTTGTTCATGGATCGCAATGATATGGTTGCTCCAAATCCATTGCTTCCTGCTCGAGTAACTATTATTCACCTCCTATTGATTGAATTTGGGTCTGGTCAAAGTTTGAAGTCTAAACAGCCTCTGCCTCCGCATTCATCTTCTTACGTGTGGTCGTAGTTTGATAATTCTCCTATCTCCGTTATTGTTTACTGGACTGGCGGAGAAATCTTTAGAGAAAGAGGCCCATTGATGTGCTATGTCGATGGCTCAGCTCCAATATGGTTGAAGAAGAAGAATGCTGATTTTCCATTTCTTCACAGGCCATTTTATTTTATTCATACGCTTAAAAATAAAAACTGAACTAAAAATCAAACTGCGGTTAAACCAGTCTAATTTTAAAACATTAGTTGTGATTTATCGAACAATGTTGTATGACCAATGATGCCTCACAAGAAAATGGCGATAAGAACATACGCATTGGACATGTCACCGTAACAACAGCAAATTCGAATAATCTGTAAAGTTCCACACACAAATGTTATCCAAATACGCAATACAGAGGTTTGGATAACTCGAAAATCAAACGAGGGCTGCTTAAACTCAGTGTACTAAGCCTGGAGCAATTCGTTTGCCTTCTTCAGCCAAGCACTGTAGATCTCATCAGAGAAGAGGACAAAATGTACCTGCAAAACCATTCCTAACGTTTAGAAACAGTCACGTAAGGCCCAAATGGTGAAAAAAATGAATAGCTTAGCCCTTGTTGGAATGAGAAGTAAAAATCATACCATTAAAATTTTATGATTTTTGACAACAATTTGTGCAGAAAAGGCAAATTTGCTCACATTCATAACATCACGGGCACCTCATCATCAAAACTTAAACTTTTTCAATTAACAACCCATCCAAATAAGGGTTAAAATGTACACTTTTCCAAAGTTAGGAGCTTAGTTAAACAATAAGGATCCAATTATAATTTAGAGCAAAAGTCAAGTACTTGATGCTGTATAAAGAAGCAAATACAAACAATTGATACCTCCTTAAAGTCATCAGAAAATTCTTTGACAGCAGATATTGCTTCAGTGGCGGCTTCCTCAAAAGGATATCTGAAATATTTCAAAGCAAAGAATATGTAGTAGTAATTAAAATTTAGCCATATTGCATTGGAAACACCAAAAGTGGAAAGGTTCAAAATCCATTATCTTTTAACTCTTAATAGCCTCAGCTTCCAACTATTTAGAATGTCTTGTACATCAATAATAAGCAAATGATCAGGAACAACTAATTAGCAATCATCTCACTTATGGCATAAACAGAAAAAATTAAACCGAAGTCATTCGTAAAAAGGGTTCCCTTTATTTAAACTACTGTTAATTCTAATCAGGTTTTCCATTTATTGAACAAATAATATTATTTTTTATTGCTTCCCAAGCGTTTTGCCCTTGTGGACACATGTTTGAGCCAGTAATTAACTTACCCATAAACACCACAAGAGATGGCTGGAAATGCTATGTACTTAATATTGTTGTCCTTTCCCACAATCAAGCTGTTTCTGTAATCATAATGGTAGATGTTAGAATGGTAAATCAACAGCTCATATTAATGAAAGGAAATTTCCAATATTACCTGTATGCATTTCTCAATGAGAATGCAGGGTTAGCATCAGTATCATAAACGGGGCCAACTGTGTGAATCACATGAGAAGCAGGCAACTTGAAACCTCTGCAGTCAGCATGTTGATCCTATGGTAAATGTAAACATGCTTAACCAGTAACTCCACTAAAAGAACTAAGGAAGAAAGCGTACGGTGTGATTCTTGCTTCTCCAGTGGGGCAACGGACGCCAGGTCTGACTTCAGGTACATTATAGCATGCATTACGGAGTTCTGGTCCAGCAGCTGCATGGATAGCTGAGAAAAAAGTATCCAATTTGAATTTTCCACGGGTAAAGGAAAAGCTGAAAAAGTCTAGATAATGTGAAAAAGGACTACCTCCATCAGCCCCTCCACCCCCGAGCATTCTCTCATTTGCTGGATTAACCTTGCATGATGATAACAATAAGTACACGTATTCACTATCCCAAGGAAACAAACATGCACTCCTCACCTCAGTTTATGTAATTCAACACACAATTGGTTTGACATTGATGGCCAGGAAGTTGAAACTTGTTAGTTGCAAATTACATTTCCACTCGTACTCAAAAAGTCCAAAACATTAAATGAAGCCCTTACCGGAAATGACATCTATCATCAATCACAAAACTAAATAAGAAGCATAGATCTTAAATCTGTCGCATAACATTTTCACTTCAAACTACGAAATTGCATAGCGACTTTCTTTCTTTTGATTGTGCCAGTTACCTAAGGTAGTAAATTCATGGGTAGCGAATAGATCTAATTCAAAGTGAAACTATCAATTTTAGCTTCCATAAAATGGTCATTACCTCAAAAAAGATTCGACTATAATAGAGGGAGGAGTGAAACTAAAACTAATCATCAGAGTAACGGAAGACATTCCAATCACACCAATCTCCACACAGGAATCATGCAGGAAATCAAAATCGACCTTTTCATCTGATAGAAACATGGATAAAGGGAAAAGAAAAAGACCCAATAGAGAAAAAAAAAAAACTAAAGGCGTCACTGAAACAAAAAGCAAAGGGAAAGAGATACAATGGCATCAGAGGAGCCATCGATGAACCACTTGGTGATGTCCCCTTTGTTGATTTTGAGGACTGTAGTTGTAGACAAAGGGAAAGTAGAGCTATCTTCTACAGCTTGCGTAGACACTCCAGCAGAAGCCGATTCAGACATTATAAAGGAGGAAGATGACGATGATGAAGATGCTGATGATATTGTGGGAAGTCTACGGAAATAAGGAATAGAGGATTTGCGTTGGTAATAACCAAATGATCTCTTACTCAGATTTCCGACGCCTTTGTTAATATTACTATTGTTTGATCGAGGACGAGTTGCAGTAGCAGTAGCAGCTACGAGGTATCGGGATGGGCTGGCTGTTCTCGCACCATTGATTGACATCATTTTCATTCATACATTACGGGCATTGATTGTTATCCTATCAACTGGGTCCTTATCATCCCAGTTTCCTAATTGGAATTGGATTTTGAAGAATCTTATTATCTGACCCAAACAACTGAGAATGGGCTTTCCGTCATCCATGGGAACAAATAATAAGCATGAAACTCTTGTAATAAGACGCAATCAGAATACCATACATTTGTATATAAATGAATTGGCCCAATCAAGTTGGGTAGTAATGCAGGCATGTGGGTTGAACCAATGCAACAATTCCTATTTCTTGTCTAGTGTTCTACATACATACATAGGTGCATCCGTACATTCATAAACGAAGAGAAAAACGCATAGCGGGTGTATAAACCACCTCAGCAACAGCAAGCTATTAAGTGTCTCTTTTACTTTGTCGCTTTAAAACTGACCACCCTCGAATGTCTGGCCAAATTGCCAATTGGCTGATACAACATTGTAGGCACTAACGGTCCTGCCATCGCTTGTGGTAATTTGGAAAGAAAGGGGTTGGCCATTGAGATAGGAGTTGCTCTGCCAGTTTTGGCCCCAATTCCTGGACATGGTTTGCCATCCTGTCTTAGACCCCTTGATTGAAACCGAGTGAACGTCTCCTGCTCCACCAACATTGGTGATCAGCACCAAGTTGAAGTACGAGTGACCATTAATTGTGAACCTTATTCCTCCTTTCTTCACACAGGGCACCCTGTTTCAGACGTTATTAAATCACTAGAATCATCATGCATGACGCAAAACAAACTTCAGGTGAGACATGGAAATAAAGCTACGCACCTTCTGAATGAAACGGGTACAATTCCAGCCCTGTATTGAGCAATCTGCAAGAAAGCGGGCTCAGCCAAGTCAAAGTGTTGGAGAGGAGGATTGCACCAGCCACCATTGTCATTAGACAAAGCATAGTTCGGTGGGCAGAAATTAGTGGCGGTAACCGTGATGGACCCAGGAAGGCACCATCTGGGGTCATTGTCGCATCTCATCTCATAACAAGAACCACAACTCAAGCCATTGTTGAAAAGAGCAGTACTAAGCGCTGCGGTGTTAGTACCATACCCTTGGCTATACAAGTTGCCATATCCACAAGCACCTCCTGGAAAGAACCATCCGTGCACATAAAATAAACTTTAGTTGAAAGCAGAAACCAATGAATGACGTGGGTACTAGGTAATTTATTGGCATGCACGCAAACCTACAATTATGACTTTTTTCTAGAAATAATCCAGTATTGGAGTTGTTTCAGTGCCATTGCCTAACTAATGATGAGAAGCACATCAAGACTTTCACTTTTGCCAAGTTAAAAAGACAGCTGCTTTTTTAAAACTTACCCATTGTCCCAGAAGCATCACCACCTCCATAGAACGTTGCATGACCGCTAGTCCATCCTCCATAGTCCCCATAAGAGCCTCTAATTAGGCACAGACTGAACAGGAAAACTAGAAGAGAAGCAGCAGAGGATACTAGAATAGCCATTGTTAACAAGTGATGTGAGTTGATAAAAGGGGGTGGGTTGCTGCTAAGTGTAAGTAAGGATGCTTGGCTAGGAAGAAACGGGCATGCCCTTATATAGGCCAAAGGATACGAGGCAACCAAGGTTTGATGTGGATTTGGTGTAATGAGAAGAGAGAAGCTAGGAGACACTTGAGGCCAGGGCAAGGAAAAACAAGAGCACAAAATAGATGGAAATACTGAAAAGTCATACGTAGATTTGCAAGAATCAAAAAGCACATGCAAATGTTCTTAGGTGGACTACTAAGGAGAACGAACGAAAGACTGGAAGGCCATTGACCCCACCATGCACATGCGTTTATCTGCCTTTTTGTGTTATTCATAAATTATATGTAATTAAATTGATTGCCTGATATGGCGCAATTTGGATTGGTATGCATATTTAGGGCCTTTGATTGGGGAAGATGAAATAAAAGGTCAAGTCGATCGGATGTGAGTTTCCTATACTATTGGTAAGAGTGGATAATAATATGACAAGTGAATATGGTTGTGGTCGTTGTAATGTAACTAACAAATCTTGAAATTAAAGAACTATTATGGGATGCGGTGTGGAATTCCGAATTTGAGCTGAAGTAGTCGATTGTATTTGTTTATTATAAACAAGTAGAAGGGGGGCCTACCACCACGTTAGAAGCACATGCAACGCCCGGGCTTTACGGGTCCCCTCACCCCTCCCCTCCTCTGATAGATAGGCATGGTAGCCTTCCAAAAACTTCCATCTTTTGCATTTTGTTTACTATATTTTTTCCTTCTTCCAGTAGGCTTTAGGTTTTACGACTTTTCAATAATTCGTTGGGATTTGTCTCCCCTCTTCTGTTGGAAAATCCATCCCGTCCGTCCTTCATGCATGGTACTGTTTTCTTTCTATTATTATTATTCATCATAATGCATTATTTCTCAATTGCCTGACTTCGAAACACTTTAGATCAAAACCAGAACCTTTTTCAGCTTCAAGATTCAACCTTTAGTTTTGACCACTAAACTAAAAATGAAAAGGACCAAACATGAGCAGAATGGGATAAGGGGAGGCAAGGAGACCTTACAAAGCGTTAACAAATTTGGTCCGAAGTAGTTAGGAGCTAGTTACCTGCCTTTTGCCTCTGGTCCAACCGCGAAGAAACCCCATTGTCTCAGCATTAAATGGTAATGTCTTCTGCTATAATGTACACTTCACGTAAGAAATTTTAGTTTTTGTGATGGGTGAGGGACAACTACATCTGCTTGGAAATTCATATCCACAAAAGAGGCATGTGATTATCCAAATGCTGTCTGTTGGGACAATAATGAAAGTGGCATGCACAAGCTTTTGTCTGGTGTTCCTAATCGACTCATTTGACAGACTCCCAACATGCAATAGACCGTTGCCTGAGGGATGCTTTTCATACTCGCTCTCTATAGTCTATATTGTAAGGTTGTCAATAATCCATAAACAGAGGATATCCACAAACATCAACAACCCAACTTTAGGGACCCCTACCATGTGAAATTCAATGCCTGATTTGGAGGTTTAGCCAGACCACACCAACATTGTAAGGTATAGGGTGAAATGTTCTTGCCTCATGTACTGTTTACATGATACATCACGAGCCCGAGGCCAAGAATTAATACGTCGCCATTGAAAATACACACACTGACAGAGGTCCATCGCATCATATCAGGAAGGAAGCGTTAAAAAATGGCGGAAGTTGGACCGCACCTTAGTAGGATTTGTTCTGCAAGTGAACAGCTAAACAAGTAGCTCGAATACTTACCCGCTTCGAACATTTTATACTTGCACAAAGTTTGGCCTAGATAAGAGCTCATTACATGCTAAAACTTGATAATCAAGAGTGGAAGTGGAGACTGGACTAAGGTCCTAACAAACTTCCAGTGTGCTTTAAATGCAAATTCATCTCTTTCCGCCAAGAAAAACATGATATCGTCCATTGGATAAAAGTACCGAAACATAATATGGGAAACTAACCAGTCTTTAAAGAAAAGACAGGAGAGTATCTCAATCCACTTAGTACAACTCTTGGCTTCCAAATAACGTATCTCATTTCCTATAATTCGATGCAAAATTCAGATACAAGTGAATGTCCAAACCAAAAACGAAATGCTAGAAGAATGTGCTACAATTAGCTTGGATCAAAGTCATCAATCGATCAATCAACCAACTTCTTCAAAATAACAACGTTTGAAAGTTAAACATGAAAATATCCATCTCTGCCAGGAATAAAGCTCTCCATTCCAGACTTCACCAAGTCATGAGTTTTAACTTGAACAGACAAAAAATCTTCATCAATATGTAATATTCTAGTAAATCATCCCCTGAAAGCAGAACCAATAAGCCTAAAATAGTAGTCACAATGGAGGAGTCAAACTAATGGAATTTAGATGTCAAATATGGTCCATGTTACGTACATTTCATGAAATAAGGGGGTATGGTGGATCGTCAAAATGAGACTCAAGCACTGCTGCTTCCACTAGCAGAAATTGAGGGCCCTTCAGATTTGACTAGATGAGACCTTCTACTTATATCAAGCCCCTGTAATTGTCTGAGAGGATCATGTGGAAATGTCTCCGAGAAAGCTTGAGAATGGGATGAGGCTCTAACAGATTGATGATAACTAGAACTGTTAGGTTGGAAAGAATTGAACAGTGACTTCTGCACATTGTGGGTGTCAAGTGATCTGCTTTGCTGCTGGTATGGAAACAAGGGAGATTGGGTGTACGGAATATGGTGCATTCCTAAATCAAAGGTATCTGCAGGGTTCGTCATTTCTCCTGTGGCAATCTTGAGTCTTTCAACCTCCTTCTTCAGTGTCTCATTCAGAGCTGTATATATAAGAGAAGATATGACAAGAAAAACTTAAGAACTTTCTATGGTCAGAAGTAGATATGAGATGGAAGACATGGGCACAACCCCTTGTCCATACTTTCAATAGAAACCAAATTCCTCATGCATTCAAGCAAGAATGGGCACCGACATTGTAAATAGTACCAACTCAAATGTGGCCACTTCCTATTGTCAGAAGTAGATATGGGATGGAAAACAGGGGCACTTATTCTTATAGCATACTTTCGGTAGAAACCAAATTCATAGTGCATTCAAGCAAGAATAGGCACTGAATTTATACGCATTAGCATCTCAAATGGTGGATCAAATTGATGCAACACAAAAAACTACGCCCAAATCTAGAGGTAACATCATTATTCATAATGTAAAGAAGGAAATCGCTCAATGAAACAGATTAGTGGCAGATTAACATCAAACAATAATCCATATTCATACAGCCTAGATGTCACCAGAGAGACTGCTCCTGTTGCCTAACTAAGTCGCCAACGGCATGATTAAGGAAAAGCAAGTTAACAGTGTTAAAGCATAGGAAGGATGGGGTATACCGTCACGTAATTGAGCTTGCTGCTCCATAGCTTGTAACCGAAGCTTAAGTTCAGTGTTTTCATTACTCAGATTTGTTGTGTCTCTCTAAAATGGAGAAGAGAAATGTAAATGAGAAAACAAAAAAGAAAGATCGAAAACAGATGAAAGGCCAATTACAGAGATGTTAAACCTGAAACAGAGAAAGTTGTGCAGAGAGAGTAGTAGCTTCGGTCTGAAGAGTCTGGACTTTTGTCTCAAGTTCAGAGATATAACGGGCTTTCCTTTCTTTAGAACGAGCAGCAGACTGTCGATTAGCAATAATCCTACACATATATACATCACTGAGACTAACTTAAAGGAAAGAAAGCACATGGGTAATGACCCAAATTGTCATTCAATGGAAAGAAAGGAAGCACCTTTTTGCGCGTTTAGGGTCGATATTCCACAACTCAGCGAGCTTTTCGGGAGCCATAGCAATCTTGGCCTCTATAGACTCCAGAGCCGAAGACCCATCGGCGGAATTGCTATAACGATGCCTGGGCTTACCAGTACTGTCTCCATCCGGGAGGAAAGGAGAATTTGGAGGGCCATTGCCCGAATTATGAATATTTTTATTAGTTGGAGGCGAAGTGCGGTCATGAGGACTGGATCCAAGCTTCTCTGTGTCCATATAGGTGGAGAAGAGTTCGTCTTCATCCAATAGGTCCGACCCTAGCTCCAGGTCGTCCGGGATCCAACAGTAGATCTCCGAGTGGGCTCGTCGGTGGCCGCTGGTGCCATGAGGGTTGAAATTCGCAGGATCTGGCTTCAGTTTGGGTTTTGATGAAGTTGAAGGGTTTTCCATTGTTTAGAGGATGGAAATGATAAAAATGAGCTACAGACATGTGGGGAAGAAGACTGGTAAAGAATGCATTTTGGTGTTGGAAGTGTATTTTGATGCAAGAATGACATGATGCTACTGTCTACTTTGTTCATTCCTGCACATGGTACGAGATCTGGCTCCTCAGTCTCACATCAGATATAAGAAATCCTGTTTCTCTTTCTTTAAATATTTTATTAAGTTTGCAGGTTTTTCTTATTATTAATTTTGTAGATTGGAACTCTGGGAAAGAAGGCTACCTGTGTCCGTCGCCTCTAGTCTACAGTTTGTAAAATGAACTGCACAAATACAAATGAACTGCGCAATATGGGTCCAATTTAGTTGCCATTGGTGGCACTTTTTGCGTGTGCGTAGATTATAAAACTAGCAGATTAGCATTCCGCAAATGCATTTGCACAGTAAAAGTGCCCAGTAAATTTATACGCAGATTAAAATTTAACATAACAGTTAAATAAAAAATAATATAAAAATATAATAAAATAATCATCAGTTGGGAGAAGAACTAAGATGAAATGACTTTCTTTAAGATAAGATAAAAATAGTTTACATGTCTACTACTGACATCTGCAGTATAAAGATACGTTAATCTATAAGTTTTTTAATGTGTGTTTCATAAAATTTCCTAGTGTCGAAGTTTACTTCTTTGAGATCGTTGGCTATCTTTATCATTCGACTAGTTTCATACATCTCGACGTAGCGAAGTGCGTCTGAACTATTATGTGCCTCTTTATTCCGCGCATGGTATTGGATAAGTAACTCATCTAGCTGATTTTGATGATTATATGTCTCCTTTATGGCATTTTTCAAATATCTTTTGCGCTCGAAATAGCTGGAATTCATATCTGGCATTAAAATAA
>JANSVB020000413.1:23806-34606 GCA_025504935.2 Erythroxylum haughtii
GTTATGATTCTAGCTGAGGATTGCACCCTGTAGCCAAAATACCGAGTGGAATTAAGTGAGTATCTATAATCGCAACTGCTTGGCTTACTCTGGGACACCGTAGTGACTGCGTTACTGTTGAATGCAAAACACACAACTAGTCTTATGCTCAAAACTGCAAGTATATGAATCGTACTTGTAGTTGGAAGAAAATATCATTCCCACGAGGATTATGCTTAGGCACCATTTAATTTAGGTTATTCTTTATTTAATAAATCGTTTTACTCAAATTTTAAAAAGATAAAATAAATACAAACTAAAAGTAACAGGAAATAACACAACCCAGACCAAAATGACTTGGAGAAAAATCAAGATTAAACATTAGGACTTGTCATTATCCCTATTTGCTCCCCCTGATTAATTGATTAAATTTATGCTTAACCCAAGATTTCCTAAAATTCTAGCTACCCTCTCTCAAGGTGTAACTAAATGTCACTAGTTGAATAAATTAGAATTAACTTTGGGATCTTTAGATGTGGAAAGTCTTTCCTAAGCATTTAACTAAATATGAAGCTATCCTATAGGCAGTGTATTAATCTATTGAAATCTCTTCCTAATAAATCAACAACTTGTTATTTATAGGTCTATTAATCATCAACTCTTGTTGTACAATTAAACACCAATTACTAAGCTCATTCTCTCGATTTATTGCAAGATTTAAGCACAATAAATAGCACAAACATGTATATCATTAAATCGATAACCAAAGGTTCACAAATAGTTCAAACAACAAACCCTAAAAATTGTTTTAGCTAATCATAATATCCATAACATCCCTAACAATCAAATAATCTATGATAAACATGCTAGAAGAGAAAGAAATTGAAATAAAACTGGATGAGACAGATCCTCCTCTTCTTTGCCCAAATCTGGAAAATCTGGATGATGGGGTGCTCTTTGCCCAATCGGGAATGAAACCTTAAATCTCCACCTATCTCTAGGCTCTAGCTCTATCTTTTGGATCCAAAAAGCAAGTTTTTCGACTCACTGTCGGCTCTCGGAATCCTCTTCCTTATAAAGTCACGAAAACCTAAAAAAAATACAAGAAATTCGTGTGTCCCTTCGACTTCCAGTTCCCACGATTGTGGGAATTATACTTGTGCTTCCTATGATCATGGGTTATCTTAACAGAAACTTTCTGAATAGATTTCCCACGATCGTGGAAAACATGCCCTTTTCCACGGTCCTAGGTTCTTGTTTTTTCAGTAGCTCCACTTCTCTTCTCTTTTCTTGGTCCTTAGCTTAATCACAAAGGTGCTATCCTTCCATTCCTACACTAAAATGATAAATTCCTACCCTAAACCATTATCAAACACAAAAGAACAATCATGAAGATCAAACTAAACAAAAACACACAAAAACAAGTCCTAAAACACAATAATACTAACATATCATGCAAGAAACACATACCAAATGCTTAGAAAAACACATACCAATGCATAACTATCTGTTGCCAAGTTGGCTTGGGCCTAATTCTCCAAGTTTGATCTTGTCTTGATCCAATTTTTTCACACAAAGGACCCAAATTTAAAAATTACACAAAAGACATAAGTTTGGGCCTTATTGAAGCAAATTTAAGCAAAATTCAAGTGCAAATAGGGTGCACATATATGAAAATTACATCCACATCAGAGAATCTTACAAATCCTCTCATTAAGTTGTTACCTCAAAAGAGAAATTATTGTTATATAGATGGATATGGTATTAAATACATAAGCGATTTTTATAGTGCAAATGGGAGATAGTTTATGCCTTTGAAACCAATCAATTGGTTGCAATATAATGTAATTTATTACTATTTTAATCAACAATGGGACTATTTTATCTTTATATATTTTGTTAATTAAATTGATGCTTAAAACTAAAGGTAAAATCTCTTTAAAAAATATTTTACAATTGAAATTATGATGAGATGATAATTATAAGATTCAATTTATATTTATGTATTATTCTTGAATTATTCCTAGTTTTACTTTCATTAAGAACGGATAATGATGGAACGGTAAAATTAGTACATGTTATATTTGTTTCTTATAATAAATGTAATTGGTCTCATAAATTAAAGTATGGAGATACTTAAATAAATTTATAGGTTCTTATTAGAGAATAAGTTTACTAAACTAGCCTGATTATGAGAATCCTGAATGGAACATTACTTTTGTGTTTATGGATTTCCTCATTATGATGGTTATATAATTGATCCTTAGTCTTAAGATTACCAAAGTATCTTATATGAAAATTACTATATTTTGATGCTACTTATGAACTATTTTATTTAAGGTAGCTTAGTCGGTAGTACTTAAAAATAGTATAAACTATACATAGTTAAGTCAATAAGGGATCATCACTCTAAAGTCATTAGGGAGAATATTCCATTATTCTTAATTACTAAATTTAAGGAATTATTTGATCAGAGTGAATTGAAATTTTAAAATGATGTTTTCAAATATCAATTATAAATCAGTTGCTAATTAAAAATAATGCATATGATTTGATTTAAATAGGGTAAACACGAATTTCATACTCTATATCCAATTGGAACATTAGATGATAAAATGATTAAATTACATGTTATAACCATACATAAACAAGTTAAGTCAAACCACTTTGACATTCCTAATATTTAGTAGTCATCGCATATTATTATATGTCAATCTTGATTTATGATTATAAATTTGTTAATTGGAGAATTAAAGATAAAGTAAAGGAGTTTTAGTTTAACTAATTTCAATTATGAATTATAATTTATATTTATTACCACTATATTAAGAACCTAATAGGTCATATATAAAGAACAATCAAAGAAAGAAAAATTAATTTAAATTAAGTTAGACTTATTTTTAAAATTTGAGAACCTTTAAGGATCAAATATGAGATAATTGATTTTATGATAATTAAAATTAGAGTTAGACTTTAATTATAATTAGAAAACTTAATTTTAAGTTGAAAGAAACCCAAGTTTCTTTTTCTGTAAGTAGGAAGAAGACATCAAAGAGCTAGCACTCTTTTTTTTTCTCCTCAAAATTTTTTGAGTTTTTTTTACTCTACTTTATAGATACTATTAGAGGCTAAACATGTGAATAACTTATGGTTGACAATTCAAGAAGAAATTTTTTTACAGGAATCCTAAACAAGTATATTTTAACCCTTTTGTTTTTAATTTGTGTATTTTAAGTTATTCAATTAAAAAGATCCATCTAGAAATTATAAAAATAATTTTCTGTTATACTTCCGATTCAATCATGGTTGATTTCCTGATAAGTTAATGATATGTTTGATTAAAATTGCATTAATTATAGTTTTCATATATAAATACATTATTGTAAACCTAGTTTGATGTAATCATCATCATAATTATTTGATAATGAATCAGTTGTTCTTGACTTTTGAGGCTAATTGACAAAACCTCATTAAAAACTTCTTATGCTTATTTTTTCTTTTCTTTCTTTTATTATTATCTATTATTACTATCTATTTTCTTAATAATATGACTAATAAATTCATACAAGACACTAGTTATAAATACTAATTAAAGAACAAGTATAACTAGGAAACCTCAATTAACAAGATTTCTAACTCTTAAGTTTAATAGAAGTCTGACACTAGTCACTCATGAGATTTTCTAGTAATAATATATAATAAACTTCTTTAATAATATAAATCTTAGAAACCAAATGTTAATAGTGATAGCAGATACTATTGAACTTGGACTTAATATTATGCATAGACTTTTGTGAGGACCTATCCCATCCCCTATCATTTTCTTTGGGTTGAAAAGAACTTGGCTTCGAAGAGTAAGATGAAAAACATATATCCAACAAGAATGATCTAAATGGCAAAGTCTTCCTCTTTAATCTAAATGGCACTAAAATTAGGGCACCTATTTTGCTTGATAAGAAAATAAGGAAAACCACCTTCTTTTAAAGCCGTAAATTCATCGTTAATAATGGACTTAACCATTTCCTTAATGTGCTACAAAGAAGGTATTAAAGGTATACCTTTGTTAGCTTTAAATACATAAACACTATAACGCAAAATAGGAGACTTAAAAGTGTCTCGATAAGTTATATAAATCTTTTACATTGAAAATAGGGTTAATATATATGCAATTAGGCAAATCAACTAGATATGCATTATATCTAAATTTATAAATGATAGTGTAAAGGCTAGTAGCTCTAGTATAAAGGTTTCTTAATGTTTTAGGATCCTTTTAAGATGAATGGGAATCATGACATGGTCACCAAATTGAAATTATTTGGATCTATAATGAACATCAGCAGCAAGTTGATACTTTTCATTGCTTAATGCTAAATACTACCAGTTTGAATTCCTTCTTTATTGAACTCTTTATATTTCAAAAGATACAAATTACTTTAAGGAATTTAAAAGATGTTAGGTTTATCTTTATTTTCTTTAGACTTAACAATCTCAAAATAATGTTCTTTCCATTATGCTTAAATGAATAAGTGTTATTTCTAATAAAGTTAACAATATTATGATCATAAAATCAAGGATAATCTAAAAGAATATAAGCAACATCTATGGTAAAAATATCACAATATATGTCATTTTTATAATCCTCCATCTAAGTTGAAATTGGATATCCTTATAAGACAAATAAGGTGATCTTATTCGTCCATGCTATCCTAAATGGATGTGGATGTGACTCTACTTTAAGATTAACAAATAATAATAGGTTTAGAAAGTACATACCTCTATCGATTGCTAGTAGCTTATACTTCCTAACCTACTCTTAATGGAAGTGTGGAAATACCATTGCACTTCTAATTGTCATTATTTATAATAGTAGACTACAGACATCTAACAATACAATCATCCTCATCAAAAATTGCATTAAGATCATCTTCATCACTAGAATAATCTAATGGGTCAACAATTTGGTCTTTTTTAGTCTCTAAACATTTATGGCCAATAATTGATGCATTACTTGTCCTAAACTTAGTGATAGGAAAACAAGTTTAGAATTATTAATACTAGCCTCCTTACCAACCCTTGAGGTTTATTGTAACTAGTTAATGCCATGGTTTATGAATAGTGAGATCATATAAATGAACCTCATTAAAATTTCTAATTTCTAAGTCTTTTTGGTAGATATCTTCTACTTTGTTTAGTACATGTAACGAAATTTTGAATATCATACCTGAGACCATTGATAAAATAAGCACATCTAAGATCTACAATATGAAATTCACTAGACCTTAGCCTAGCTACCTCAAATTAAGTACAATATACAGTTACATTAGATGCCAATTGTTTCAAATTTACGTAAGAGAAAAGAACTTTTAATAGATTTAGGGACGTATTTTTCTTTAGGTTTTGATGTCATAAACTACCATCGAGTGATAGGTAGTGTACTTGAACAAACAATATCTTGTAATACATTTTAGCAAATTTGGTTAATTTCATTTTAGAAAATCAAATAATTTCACTTTCAATCACATCATAGTAATTAAAACATTCCTCAATTGAAGCTAATCATTCATAAATACAATCTCTTCCATAATGCAATTACATTCAAGAGTCGAGACCTTAACCAATTTTGTGATATCCCTTTGTGTTAGTCTAACAGCGAGCCTTGAAATAACTAGTAAGGTTACTCCTTTATAACTAAAAAGTCACCGGTTCGAGTTACAGAAATAGTCTTTTTGTAAAATATAAAGGGAAGGTTATGTATAATTGATGACCCTCTTTCGACCCTCACAAAGCGGGAAGTCTTATACCCCTTATGTTAGCCTAATTATCTATCATGATCCCCACCCCCTTTGCTATAAAATTCTTAATTTTTATTCTTATTACCTTTAGTTCCAGGAAGGTATTCTTAACCATTAGGTGGTGATAATCTATAAGGAAAGTTATTAAGATAATACGAAATGGGAAACCCTTTATAGGTCTTACCTAAAAAAATTTAATTAAATGATATCTCGTTATAATTCAAACTCTCCTTTATGCTTCAAATGTGTTATATATGAACAAAACATGGTAGAAGTAGTCTATTGGAATGTGGAGATATATATCTAATTAATAAGTTTATTAGATACTAAGTATATTGATTTTTTAAAAGTGAACTACATCTAAAACAACCAAAGGTGAAAACATACTTTATCTAAAGAAAGATACAAGAAGTCTTTCTAGAGAGATAGAAGACTTATCAATAGGTTATTTCAAAAATGGATTTTAATATATGGATTATCTTTAAGTATTTCTATGTAAATACTTAAGTGATCACTGATACATTATTGTTTTTCTATCTTGGAATATGGTTAATTCATATTTGAAAATATGTTCTTCTTGTATATAAAATTGCTTCTACACTATACTTTATATCTATTATCTTTAATCCTAATATTATGTACTGTCCTTTAGAGAATTTTCATAGTATTCTACTACTTTTAAATATTTATTATCTTTAATCTTAATATTATGTACTGTCCTTTAGAGAATTTTCATAGTATTCTACTACTAGTAAAAGACTATCAGAATGGTTTATAGAAATTTGCTTTCTTAAAATCTACTTTTGATAATTTTTCAAAATAGAAACAAATTTGACAACCAAAAATTGATAGTCTGCCACCTATAACCTATAATGACTTCCGTTAGTGGCAGTATAGCCATGGTAGATATTTTTAAGGGAGTAATTTAGTGAATAATTGTGTCATATGAGCCTTTTATGGTAAACTGAATTATTAGATCTTAAACAGTTACTAAACTTGACTTGTTTTAGTAGGCTTGACTAGATAAGTGGATTAGGCCAATTTTTATAGGCTTTAACGTATGTAGTAGAATTGATTACTGTGACTTATTGAAAGGGTCATCTAGGTCAACCTAGTTAGTCTATTTAGGCCCAATTAATATAGGTCAAATAGGTTAAAGATAAATGGGTTCATCTTATATCTGTTGGACCTATAAGCCCATTTGGGCCTATCTAAGATTGATTAAATTCTTGGAGCCCATGTTCACCTTAGAAAGGTTAATATAGGTTTTGGAGATGTGAAAATATGGCGTTTCAAGACCTAAGCATAAGCCTTAACTTTTTACCTACACATCCTTATGTATACAAATTCTATATAAATATTTTTAATCTAATTTTAAAAGCCTAATTTATTAACACTGACTTCTCATGATTTCCTCTATTCCTTATTTAAATAATAATTTTATTTATATGCTGTATTTATTAAACAATGTAGTACATTTGATTGCACTATGCATTAAATAATTTGTTTATTTGAAGACCTTTTCTTTTGATAATAGGTTTATTGGATTAGTACCACAATTAGTTTGTTTGGTAGCCATAAGTTTAAGTAATGTGCTGTCTAATGGTTATCTTGTTCAAATAATGTATTTTAATTGAATATTTATAATTCTTACCTATCTATTGGACTGATTTTAGGAAAGAGTCATAAAGAATGAGAAGGCCAAGAGAAATACATGAGTCTAAATAGAGGCAAAATATCATCAACTAAGTGAGACAAATGTATGAACATAGCATACTCCCTGGACAAGACTTGAGAACTCATGTATCAAACTATTTGTGTAAGGATTCATTCGGATATGGACTACCCAATACCAAAAATCGTCTTTCATAATGGTGCAAATTTTCTTAACAGAGTATAAAATGAGGGGGGAGATCTTCTGTAACCCCTAACTTGTACCCTCTGTCCCCTTTTGATCTTAACCATCTAATTTATTACATTGAATGGTTGAGATCAAAGAGGTACTGAGTTGGTGTAAAATAAAGAGTACAAAAGATCTGTGCCCATAAAATGAGATAAAAGTTATAGGCTTGTTTCTTATTGTTTAGTTTTTGTTTTCTTATATTACAAAATAAAATATGATTGATTTAGATTTGTAATAAAAATTGAAAAAAAAACATATTTAGTTAAGATTTGTAATAGATTTATTAAGAAAAAAATATCATCCTTTTTTATTTTATATTTATTATATAGATTGATTGATTTCATCGTCCTTTTTATTTTATTTTTATTATACTATTAGATATTAATTTAAATTTATTCATATATTAAATTGTATTCTTGACGTAATTAATTCTCATTATTACTAAAAACAAAAAAATATGAATAATGTAATTAAATTGTTTTTATATAATAAAAATTACTTCAAGTCCACTCTCCACTGCCCGTATTGCCACTTGTAGACTCTATTAAGACACCCTGCAGCATTAGAGCCAAAAATATATCAAGTTGAAAAAACTATGAACTATGATGCTCCAAATCAAAAGGATGGATGCTACTCAGCATGTAGAGAAAATATGTTACAATTTACGTAGAAGTTCACAAGGCCAGCATCATGAAATAAAATTTTGTTGTTTTAATACAATATGCCACACCAGTTTAGTCATTACTTAATTTAGTGACCTAGCCATTACTCCAAATTAGCACATTTCATACAAGTTTTGGCATAGGCTTGTGGTCCTCACATGTGACCAATTATACTAATAATCAAACTCAATAGAAGAGCTGGCGGTATTGGAGGAAAAGGCAAATGTTGATGATGTGAAATATACAGACATATGTAGTTACTTGATTTGGATTCCTTTAGATACAACACACTATTCATCAGATAAATCGATTAAGTTTGATAAGGCCCTTCTCCCCTGTCTCTACGAACATACTATATCCAATGGAGATTTCCTGATCAACTACCAAAAATAAAGCCCTATTAGCAAGTCAGCCATAAAGTTCTAACATTTGTCACCTACTATGCGTAAAGAGCTCAAGACAGGAATAGACAAAGGTAGGGATACAGAGAGACAAATAGAGAAAATACTCTTACATTTCTCCTTTGCCATTTTTGTAAGAAAGTGAAAATCATGAAAAACTCTGAAAAATCAAGCTCAAAAGTCTAAGGGCTTGGTTTCTTAACAGCTTAGCTTATGCCTACTATTTATCATTACTCTCGAAGAGCTTAAAAAAGAACTAACAGATGAGTTTGTTAAGAAGGAAGGCACACCTGTAGTGCTAGTCTATGCCAAAAGGATGGCGAACCAGAATCCCTTGTAATGACATTGATGGCGAGGATTATCAATAAGAAGCTTATTGTTATATGCCAGTATCTTTTTTTCTTGACCAGCGAAGTCGCAACAACCAATGGCGCAATGTCCACCCAGTAGTCATTCTCATCAAAGATAGAATCCCTTTCATTACCTATTTTGATTCCAAGACTAACAAGTGTTTCGTTTTTGGTGTTCACTTTGACCCAATCTATTTTTGAAGTTATATGTAACAGGGTATGGATAGTATTTTTTTTAATGTCTTTGTATTGGGACTCAAATCATTCTTTGAAAGATAGAAAAGTCCCGTCTACGCCAGAGAATATGAGTCAGTACCGGAGGATCAGATTTTGTTTAGGTCATCAACTAGGAATAAAAAGGTGGATCAGGCAATAAGGAGGAATGAATATCTTGTAGGAACGTTGTTGGTTTAATTGTTAGTACACTATTGACCTTCGACACCAATAAGAAAAGGCTGGATAATTCAACACAAAGGCATTTGAGGCTAATGTCAAACATGGTTAGCAAATTGAAGGATGGTGGTCATATCTAGCTAGATGAGCGGTAAGAGCAAGTTGTCTTACGATCTTTACCTTAACATTTGGAGGCGAGCACATGAAAATGCACCTTAATCACAATGAGAATATCAAGATGATGGACAATGTTATGAGACATTTATTATCGAAAAGTTAACATCTTAAGGCTTTCACGTCCCATACTAAGGTGTATATATGGTAATTGTTGATTAGACTATGTTTTTAGCGTGATTATAAAAGCATTTTGCTTGTTTTAGATAATTTTTATTGGATTTGGTAATTAAATTTTCTTATATTTTATTTTTATATCTTGTTCTAACTTTCCAATAAATAAGGACTGAGTTAGGGCAAGTTTGAGTGGTTTTGGCACGAGTTTAAAGGAAAGAGCAGAATATGGTGCCAACAGAGACCTATGTTCAATGGCACTAAGGACCTATATTCAATAATATAGAGGTAAGAAAGATCCATATTCAAGAAAATGGATTAAATAGGGAATTATACTTATGTTCTATGTTAGTTCATTATTTTCTTCTAGTTTTTGACTAGAAAGAGCAATGATGAAACATAGGACTAATAAAGGGTTGTGTTAAACGCATGTTGATGGCAACTGTTATGAGAAAGATGTTAAGAAGAAAGATAAATCAACATAGGGCGGGTCTTATATGGTCTATGTCTGACATAATTTTTTTAAGGTTTTATGAGAAAAAGGGGAGAACCGTCAAGGAGGAATAGAAATCAGTCAAAATTAGATTTAAAAAGGTTGGAGAATGAGAGGATGGTTAAAGGAAATTCAAGAACACATCAAGAAGAAAGTAATCTTAGAGAGAAGTAAGAATTCCATGAAGAATCACGCAAGAACATTAAGATTAAAGATCCATGAAAACTTTTTTTCTATCTTATTTTATTTATTGTTTATTGATAGATTTCTTTGTCTTTTACAAACTAAATTGGGATATATACTTATATGGGATGAACCTTATAATTATTACTTAGAATTAATATCTTTGAATTAATAAAAGATTTTAGTTTTCTTTAGAATTTATATTTATTTATTTATTATGTTGTGATGCACTCATATTTTCTTATTTTTTAATACTTTTACACTTAATTTTTATTCTCATTTGATGTCTAAATCATGTGACTTACATTGATTTTATTATTTCAGATGTTTTATGTGTCAAGGGAAGAAAATCATGC
>JANSVB020000413.1:38499-48678 GCA_025504935.2 Erythroxylum haughtii
CAAAATCTTCCCAATTCAATCTTTCTCTCCAAAAGATAGAAATTCATAACCCTCATAACTCAATTGACTAAGTTCAAAACTCCAAAAGTTAAACTCCAAGACATGGGAACTATCTATATATCGAAATCAAATTCCCTACTCAAATGCCATCCAAAATCGCGAATTTTCAAAATTGATTCAGAACTTCTATTCATATAACTTTGTAGTCCTTAGTCTCTAAATTGCAACCAATCAAAAACCACTTCATTAGGACTAAAACCTCAAAACTAGGAATCAAATCATTTTCGGAACAAATGGTGTCCTCGTCGCGGCGTAAGGTTGCTCGCCGCGGCGAGATCCCTTGCGTCCGCCGCGACGTATGCGCTAACGCGCATCGCAGCGTGACCGCTCACGCTCGCCGCGGCATGCATCTTCGCTCGTCGTGGCGTGCGACAGAAAAAATTGTTCTCGTCGCGACGTGCGAACCCAGAAATTCATCCAAAACCCAGATTTCTCACTTCTGTCAAATTTTAATCCAACTAACCTTCTTCTAACACTCCCAAAACAACTTAATATACTCAAAATAACTGATCCCTAACCTCAATTCCATCAAATATCCATTATTCCTCAATTACCAAAAACAAAACAAGATAAAACCATCAATATACATCATCCGAAACCTAAACATATCCCAATCATCAAATACTCTAATCAATCATCAATAACTCTAATTAAACCACAAATCAAACTATCTATAGCAAGAGGAACAAGAACTTACTTGGTTAAACCTTGAAATCCTTCAAATATCTCCAAAAACTCCAATCCCCTAGTTCATTTACACCCACAGAAATCACCAACTTTCACACCCATGATCAACTTCTCCAACTCCAAGCTTAAGGAATAGGTTTTAGATAAAGAAGGGAGCAATTTAAACAAGAAAAATGGGAACAAAGCAAGCAAGCAAGGAGATCCACGATGAAGAAGAGAAGAAGAAGAGCAAATGGTCTTTCAAAGAGGAGCAAATATCGTGGAGCAAAATTCAAAGGAGCTAGGGTTTTATACCCAACAAAATTTTAAAAGCTTTAAGGCTTGTTTGGCAATTCCAATCGATAAGGCCTAAATCCAATTTCTTATTCTAATTTCTCCCAAATTCCAATGGCTCTAAGCAATAATTCCTAAAATTAAAATTCTAATTTTCCCGTTCCATTGGACAATCAATTTCGGAACCGGAAATCCAATTAATCGGCCGTTAGGTCATTTTTTCGGTCCAGACATATTACTCCGAAAATTTCAAAAAAATTCCTAAAAATCCTCAAAAATATAAAACACATGATCATGCACTCCAATTCCATATTTCAAACTCCTAGATCTCCTTTTTCATTCCAATTAAATTTCCAAAGCTCAATCTATGCAATAATCACAGAATTTCCAATTTACACAATTATACCGGGAATATGTCATACATGCATCTACACTCATATGATAGTGCAATAATTACCAATTATCAAAATATATATAGAGGCTAAATAATGCATGAACATGCCGAATTATGAATGCACAACCACTGTACCCATCCCATCGGTGACGGGATGTTACAATGTACATATCCTAGTGCATACTAAATCAATTATAAAGCATTGTGTGGGTTATGGATCGATAAGAAACCTAATTTATCACATCTAAAACATTGAGGATATGCCATCCATGTTTATGAAACCTCACATAAGTATGAAAAATTAGGTACCATAAAGAAGAAAAGTATACTTATAAGTAGTATTAGAAACATTCCAAATGATACATGTTTATACGCGAATGAGATAATGAAAAAGTAAGTGAATTTGAGTTACGAGATATCACTTTTTTAAAGAATAATTTTACAAAGCAAGCAGATATAGGATAAGAATTATCTTTATATGATATACTAGATCAGACTGATTCAATAAGTTAATATCAATTAGATGAGATGTATTGAGAGCAATTTAAGAGATTATTAATTAGTTTATGCTCAATGAAGGTGCTTATGGATTAATTCGCATATGGTGTTTTGATATTCATAAGAAGATGATGAGTTAAAAAATGTAAAATAGTCTCTGTACAATCTTACTAAAGATCAATAGGTTAAAGCAATAGAGGAAGAATTAAATTCAATAAGACTGAACCGAGTCTAAGACCTGGTGGATCTTACTAAAGGACATAAATCCTTTAGGAAAAAAGAGTTATTAAATTTAAAAGAAAGAATGGCGGCAATATAGAAAGATATAAATAACGTTTGTTAGCAAAAGGATATACTTAACAAGAAGAGACTGACTATAAGGGGACATTCTCAACTATTGTAATTTTACTTCAGTCCGACTAATTTTAGCTTTAATTATTAGAATGGATTTTGAATTACACCATATGGATGTAAAGATTTTATTCATAAATGCAAAATTAAATAAAAATCTATATAGAACAACTAAAGGTTTTATTAGGAAGAGCTAAGACCATAAACTGTGCAGATTGTTAAAGTCAATCTATTTTCTAAAGCAATCTTTATGGTAATGGTATATTAAATTTTATTAGACTAAAAGATGTTCTAACTCATATTTTTAATAACAAAAAACTTTTTGCTACTAATATTTTTATCTTGGTGATATTAGTAAGCTAATATATGAAACATTAAGTTTAACGGAAGGATAAAATGGGCAAAGATGCTAATTAATTCAATTGAATAACCAAAAGATAAATAAAATAAGTAAAATATAGTACGTATGTATCTTAATAGAGCTTCAAAGGAATAAAAGTGAAGAATCAATAACGAGGAAGAATCAAGCATATAAAGATTTAAGGAAATCTTTGTAAAAATCCTTTTTGCAGCCTTATCTTACTATTAAGAAGTTAAATTGATAAGATAAGGTGTTTAAAATTTAAAAGATTAAACTAGTATTAGGCTATTATAAAATTGAGGCACAAATTTAGGCGAAGCAATCGTTAATGCAAATCTTGACGACAGTAACAAATATTCAAATGAAATCTTTGAAAGCGGAAGAGAGAAAAGGTTCTGTGTGAATGAAACTTGCATATGAATTAGTTGATCTTAAAGAGACGAGGGGAGCCCATACGATAGTTCACGCGATAAAACAATTGAAAATTTTAAAAAGTAATTAAAATTTATTTTTACTTATTAAAAATTTAAAGTTTATCTAAAAATGAGATTATTAAATATAAATTTATTTATTTATTTTATTTATAAAAATAGACTGATTAATTAAAATTAAATAATTTTTAATGATAAAAATTATTAAATTAAATAGCACTAAAAAATCAATCGCTTAAAAAGTTTTACTATTGGTTTAGTTTTTAAAATATTGGTTTGAAATGTGAAGAAGAAGAAGAGGACGTTGGATGTATAGGTTGACGTGGAAATTTACGCGACACAGTTACACTAACATAGACAAGCAAGGGTGGTCTCTGAAGCTCTGTATACTTACAACCAAAACAAACTGGATATTCCCTCCAACCCAGCCATGGACAAAACAAAACACGAGATTATTAAGGACCCCCATGTGCTTATGAAATATCCCAAACCTAGCTAATCTCTGCTTCAGGGTCCAACCAACGAATGTCGTGGCTTTGACTGAGTCCCACTCGTAAACTGTACCTGTCCCTCCGCATATGGGATAAATTTTAAAAATCTCTATATTGGCTGTACTACTGTCTATTGGTAGGGGGGTGATGCCTGATTAGAAGGCAGATTTAAAATGGGTGCTTAAGAGGGCGTGCAGCAATTATGACACTGACATGAGGGTGAAGACAAAAGGAAGAAGCCAAAGACTAACCCATGTGAGACCAGTTTGTCAATTCTTGTGGAATGTTCACTTTTTTTCTTTCTTAGGTATAAATAAATTATGGGAGAAATCTTAAAGAATCGCACTTTCATTTGGGTAGTGGGAAGGAAAACTGTATCGAAAGAAGAAACAAGAGGTGCATTCCGAAAAGAAGAACGTAATAAGGTGGGGGGCCAATGAAAAATAATACCAAAAAAAAATGTAGTAGAAAGATTTGACTTCCAATTCCGACAGCATCATAGTACGAGAAATTCTAAAATTCCACAGACTTGACAATATGTAATTCCTTTAGGCCGAAGAGCTTCTCTTTTACCCAAAACCTTTCCCTGTTCCCAATGCACTGCTTTTCGCTTTTGCTTTCCTTCTTCACTGTGGCCCGTTCCTGTTATTCAATTCGAAGTGGGAGCTAGCTAAAGAATCTTGGGGAACTACTCTAGGCTCTAGCTCCCAGAACCAAGTGGCTTTTGACTTGGAAGAATTAATGTATCTTAACCATAATTGCAATGGTCATGACCTGGCAATGCCAATGACAGGAAGAATTGAGGTATCTCAATATTAGTTTTCTATTAAGGTAAATGTGTCTGACACGAAATTTGTACAAGAAAGCATGTTTCTGATGGTAGTTACGTCACTGCACCATCCAGTAGGTATTGACAAACAAAGACAGGTCAAATTTTATGACAAGAATCAAAGAGAATTCATTACTAGAGTTTAGTTAGCAATTCCCATAGGCAATATAGTTTTGCAGTTCCCAGCTCTATGTTAATACGTCCCTTGGAAAAAAGTTCAGAAATCTATGTTCGAATCAGATCATACCAGTACTAAGAAACCAAAGCACTACAAAATAAAATGTCTGGAGATCGTTAGAAACTGCTAAACATTTCTTAAAAGGGTCCCAAATAGTGGAACCCGGTGAAGAGGAATCCGATGCCAGGAAGAATAAACAAAAAAACTCAAAAGAAACAGAAGAACCATGACTACAAAATACAACCAAATTTCTCCTTTTTCTTCAATTGAACAAACCGGATTCCTCTTCTCCGGATAATTCATTCTGAATCCCTTGTCTTGAAATCCAAATATATCTTGAATGCACTTCTCTTGAATTCCAAGTATTAGTTATCTCATATTCATCCAGATTCCTCTTGACCTTCTGAAGGGCATCTGATCAGCTCCAATATGTTAACTACCTCTCCCATGTCAGGCCGGTTTGATGGAACTTGTGATGTGCATATCAAACCCAATTTCATTACTGGAACTGCCTCCTCAACAGGGAAGTTCCCGTGAAGCTTTCCATCAACGCATTCTTCCAACGTGCCTTCTTCTAACGCTCCTCGGACCATATCACAGAGCACCACCACATCATCTTCCATGTACTCGACGGGCCTCTTGCCAGTCAAAATCTCCAAAATCAAGACCCCGAACCCATAAACATCACATTTTTCAGTTATTTTTACTGTTCTGCAGGCAAACTCAGGTGCCATGTACCCTAATGCACTCTGAATCTTACTGCTCAGTACATAGCGATCCAACATTGGTAACAGCCTTGCTAGGCCAAAATCCCCCACTTTTGGTTCGCCAGAACCATCAATAAGAACATTGCTTGATTTTATGTTGTAATGGATGACATTCAATCGGTGCAAATGGGCCAGGCTCTTAGCAGTCCCCAGAATTATATTGAACCTCTCATTCCAAGAAAGAAAATGTCCACATGATCCCTCGTGGAGATGTTTATGCAAGCTCCCACCAGAGACAAACTCATATATAAGGAGCTGCAAGGATGGAGTCCAGTAGTAACCTTCAAGTGCAACAAGATTTTGATGCCTGACTTTTCCCAACTTTCTTACTTCCCTTTCAAAATCTTCTTGGGACTTGACAAGACTTGAGACTGTGAGCTTCTTGATTGCAACTGGACGCCCATCCCCAAGAACCGTGCGGTAGACTGCTCCAAACCCGCCACGCCCAAGTTCACAATCCTTGTTGAGCAGAGCATGTGTTCCAGTACTGAAGTCAGGCTCACCTGAAAACATGACAAGTTTGCCAGAGTTGGCATCTGTGGTAGGGGAATGACTGAAGTCATCACCTGCAGATATTGTAAGGGCAGCTGCAGATCGAGATTCTGACGACCGAACACGTAGATTGAGGACAGTAATAGCTATCACCCCAACAACAATGACAGCAGCTGCACCAATAGCAATAAGAGCTGATATGCTCAAGATGATTCTTCTATGACCAAGATTTTGTGGTAGAGAGTCAGATGGTGAGTCAGAAGATGAATTTGGGTTCAGAACAATAGGTTTGGGAAGCACTGCTGGGCATGACTTGTTGACAGCAGCGCCACAAAGCGATGGGTTACCAGCGACAGACAACGGTGATATGGTGTTAAAGTAAGCGCCAGCAGGTAGTTCACCCTGCAAATAATTGTGAGAAATGTTGAAGGAGGAGAGGTTAGGAAGATTGCCCAACTGTTTGGGCAGGCTACCGTTTAGGCTGTTGAATGACAAGTCCACAACTTGTAGGTTTGAAAGTTTTCCCAATGTAGCAGGTATTGGTCCAGACAAGCTGTTTTGAGATAGGAATCTTCAAAGCCCAGAGGGGAAGGAGAAAGAAACAAGAAAAATTAAGTAACTTGTTAAAATGATGAAGTGATATAAAATCTTTCAGCAGCAACGAAAAATAAAGTTGAAAGTCACGCATCTACGGTTTCTCCTCATTTCTGACCACAGACAATTTAGACGTCATATTCTTTTAACAACCAATTTTGACAGAAAATGTTAAATATTCTTTTAACTACCAATATTTGACAATAAGAGGTTAAATATTGCTTCACAATCAAGCTCGTGATTTGTTGCTTTTTAAAGGTTTGCCCATGCCTACCTAATCACTTGAAAAAACATTACAAGATGAAACAGGATTATTTTCGAATCATGCCAGAACAATTTATTCGAGAAACTGCAGATTTCCGATGAAGGCATAGACCTAGACTCCAAGCTACTATTTTGCATCTAATTCAGTAATAATCAGCTGAAATACTAAAGGTCATCAGATTATGTAAGCTCTAAACTAAACCACTACGAAGGACATAAACAAGACCAAGAACGACAAAGCACGGAGAGCTTACAAAGTTGTTAGGGAAGATATGTTGCCAATCGAACCAGGAATTTGTCCAGAGAGTGAGTTTATATTCAGCCTCAGTTCCTTCAAAGAAGAAGCTCCACTAATTTCCAAAGGAATGCTTCCATTTAGTTTATTCTCGCTCAAGTCAAGAACAGCCATCTTTCCTAACTCTCCAATAGTAGCGGGAATAGAACCCACGAGAGAGTTGCTAGAGAGATTCAAATATTTCAAGCTGCTTAAAGCCCCAATGGAAGATCCAATTTCACCAGAAAAATCATTGCAAGATAAATCCAAAACTTCAAGCTTTGCAACTGAACGAAGAATCCCACTAAGCTTACTGTCTGAATGCAAAGCTTTCTCCAAACCCGAACCAAAAATCCACCCAGGAAGTTCGCCACTGAATGAATTTTGGCTCAAATCCAATACCAAAAGACTCTCACAATTGACCATAGACCCCGGTGGACTTCCAGTTAAACTATTTGAAGAAAAATTCATTATCTTCAAGAACTGAAGATTCCCTATGGAGCTTGGAAGCTGACCAGAAAATCGGTTCCTGGAAAGATCCAAAATTTCAAGGCTTTTCATGTCTCCAATCCAGTTTGGGACTATACCAGTTAACAAGTTGTTGCTCAGACTGAGATGACTGCACAAGCCAAGCCTATGCATTGTGTCTGGAACGTTCCCAGAAAACGAGTTCATGCTAAAATCAACAGTTCTCAGCAACAAACAGCTTCCAATCCCATCAGGAACTTGCCCGCTAAAACGATTCTTGCTGAGATTAATAGCACGCAGGTTTTTCAAAACTTCAATACCTGTCGGAACCTCACCCTCGAGCATATTTTCAGATAAATCAAGCGACCTAAGCCCGTTCAAGCCCCAGATGTCAGGTGGCAGAGATCCAGAAAATTGATTGGAACTGAAATTTACAGAGGCAAGAGTAGCACACAAGCTCAAAGAAGCAGGAATCTTCCCTGAAAACTGGTTTCGAGCCAGAGAAATGGCCCTAAGAGACCCACATTGCTTGAAAAAATCACCAGGAACAGGGCCAGAGAGACTATTTTGACTCAAATCCATAGTTCTTAGAGTTGGAAGGCGAGTGAGAGAGGGATTAATAGAACCAGTGAAGTTGTTTCTGGAAAGTGAAAGCCTCTGGAGGAACTGGAGCTGCGAGAGTCCGCGGCCGATCCGACCAGAGAGAGAAAATCCATCAAGAGCGAGGTCGGAGACCCGGTTGGTCCTCGGGTTGCATTTGACGCCAACCCAGTTGCAGGGAGTATCATCGTCCTGATTCCAAGACGAGAGCTTTCCATCTGGATCTTGAAGATCGGCTTTGAAGACAATCAGCCCAAGCACGTCATCGTTTAACGAGGGGTTCAGAGATCTCACACGCCGTGACAGCAACACTAAGAACAATAACAATAGCAATAAGGTAACTGACTTGTGTGTTCCCAACAGTGCCCGCATTTTTGCTGCATAGAAAAGGAACCCCCTACTTCGCCATTGCAGCTTCAAACTTGGGTAAGAGAACCAAAAAAGTTTAACAATTTAAAGAAAAACACAGAAATTCGGAGCTATCTTCTAAAAGATTGGCAGGAGCACAGAAACAGAGAAATTAAAAAAGAAAGAAGAAGAAGAAGAGATTCTTGCGTGCAAAGAAAATGGGGGAGGAAGTAGGTAATTTGCTTGCTTTCAAAGGCCAATCAGTACTGAACTCCACAAATTAAAAGAGAAGGGAGCAAGAGTTAGGGTTCAAACTTTGTACTTAAGAGTGTATCTGCTTGTGTTTGAGAGAGAGAGAGGCGTGAGGTTGGTGGCAGTCTGGTTAGAGCAGTGAATGCTCTGAGAAAAAAGAGTGGGAGAGAAGGTGGGAGGGTAGGGACAGATGTGTCAATATATAAAAAAGAAAACTGGTAAATTAAAAGTTGGGAACGTGTCATTTATTAACGGAAAAGTAAGTGGGCTAGTACTATCGATTAGTTTTATACACGTGTCCTCTTACGTTAGGTGTCCGTTTTTCCTACATGGCGTCCACGTTGACATTACACTATCGTCTTTCCAAAAAGTTAAAAAAGCATTATTTTTGTTGCACTTCTTTAAAATAAATCTTAAGTATTTGTAATAATTTATAATTATGTATATTATCAAAAATTAATAATTTTAAGAGTTTATAAATTGTAATATAAAAAGACTATGGGTAACAATTGGAATAGTTGAAAGATTGGCGAAGTCTGGTTGTTGTGTGTTACAGATATCTGGAAAGGGTAAAAAGCGCAATAAAGGAAAGTTGGTGGATTAAATAAATGAAATGAACAATAATACTGCTACTGCTAGAGCTACAACAACTTAAGCTTCACAGGCTGCAGATGCCTGGAAGCAGGGATTGAGAGAGATGGAGCAAAGTCCTTTAGCTTTACCACCACTAGGGCTTTTCCTATCTTCTCTACATGGTCCCCCCGCCCACGGACCTACGTTATAGGGTTTCAAAACTTACATGCGTGTATTTTTACCAATCTTCCCTTTTATTTCGGGAGTTTAAACTTCCAAAACATCATTATTACTAGTTATGCAATAAGAGACTTGTGGATTTTCCCATGCTTTATTTTTATTTTAATGTATACAATTGTCTACCAGGTACCGAATACTGTAGAATTTCACTGCTACTACTACAAACTTATCAGAATAGAGACCCGAAAAAAGTACTGCAGGCGGTCCTGATAGCTGCCAGCTAGCGGAAAAAGGAAAACCAAGAAGCAGCATTAAGCTACAGGCTATAGGTTTGTATACTTTGGAAGTTACTGTATGGTGGGAGAATATTCAAGTGTCTTTTGCTTTTTACTTTAGCTGACGTGTTTGTATATATGCACATGCCTATGAGCACCGCCCTCTGTATTTATCCTTCGCAGCCACCCCTTACTAACTTGTAATAGAGAAATTTAAATTCTTGTTTGAATTTTGAATATGCTTCTTAACAATTTGTTTAGGGGGTGTTTAGAAAGGAGTGAATTAAATTTAATACTGTAATTGAATTCAATTTTGCTATTTGGAAATACAAAAGTAGGATGAATTCAATTCATGTATGTAATTAAAACTCATATCCTTTATAAATTAAATTCACTCTTCCAAACATAGGAATTCAATTATATTGAAGTTTGAGGAAGACACATTTGAATAAAAAACTGTTATTTGTTGTGAGTTTATAACCAGACATTCATCAAAGTTTATATATTTATTATGGGTTTTTATTGAGTATAATTCTTTG
>JANSVB020000413.1:53503-63546 GCA_025504935.2 Erythroxylum haughtii
GAAAACAACAACTCTAGTTTGAATATTACGTCTTACCCAAAAGAGAGGGAAGATGGTAGCAGGCGGGGTTGGTGAAGACCGAGGTTCGCTGGAGAGGGGATAAATCTGGCAGCACAGACACAAACAATGATGACCAACTTATGGAGAATAGAGAGAGAAGGAGAAAAGGAAACATCCATATGCGTAAGAAGGGGGAAGAGAAGACAAGATTCTACAAGAAACAATATTACTTACCGCGCCTATTAGTGGAGACGAAGCCGAACGAAGGAGGAGAGTTGAGGGCGTCAATGGAGCTTCGTTTTTGTTTTAGGTTTCAGGCGTAAAACGAGGCTATTTGCGTCTTTTCTTCATCTTGTCCATAAGACATATTTTCTCTGTACTTTAGTTGTGGAATGGACATAAATTTGTGTCTTTGTCTTCTGAGGACAGAACAAAATTCGTTGAAGACAGCAACCAAACACGATGAAGGACAAAACTTTAGTGTCCTTGTCTACTGTCCTCACTCCTGAGGGCACTAACCAAACGCAGGGTGAGTGTCTAGTCTTCGGACAAAATCCAAGCATGAAAAGTCACAGCGGGCCGAGTTGTGAGTTGGTAAGATTTTTCGGACTTTTGGCATCGTATGAAGCCCAATCCTTTTAATATTTGAAGATACGAAGGAAAAGAAAAGAGCTAATGAGTAAATCAAATCAACCCTAAAAGTCACAGCGTGGCCTTCCCTTTCCTTCCAAGTCTTTCACTACAAGTAAGTCGGAAGATCTAACGAGAATCAAGTAACATGGCTGCTGCGAATGAAAGCATTAGTCTCAAGAGAAAGCATTTAATTGCATCAGCTCTGTGCCACCATTTTTCCGTTTCTATGAACCCCGTAATGCTCCCTTTTTATTCAGTCACTAGCTACTTCAGCTACTTGGTTCTCAGATTGTTTTGGTTTCGCTAATGTTCATATTTCCCAGGAACCCATTTTGGCAATCAATGATGTTAGCGGCCTGCGGGCACACATCTTGAAGTTAGCAGGGAAATGGTCCCCGCAGAAGGATAATAACGATGAGGTACTCTTGATTGATTCTCGCTGCTAAGCGTAATTTTGGTTCCTGGCCTCCGTAACTTAGTTTTCGCTGTAGGTGATGAAATGGGTTGGATTTGCTGAGAACTTTCCGGCAGATTCTAAAACAACGTTTGATAAGCTCATTCCGTTAAATGACGAATTGGCTCTGAAATCTGTTATTTTGGGCAATGGATTCACACCCACCGAAGCTGATGTTATTTTGTTCGCGCTGCTGCATTCTTGTGTGGTAAGAATTTATCCGTATATTGTATTTGTTTTGGCTCTCATGCAGCAGAGTTACTGCGGAATGTTTTTTTCATTCAACTTTCATACTCTTTTGTTGGGTTTTTTTTGGCTCCCATCTTAAGTGGAAAAAGTCCAAGACTAATGGGTAATGTCTTAAAGCTGATTAGGAATTTGCTTTAGCTATTGAAGCACTGTTAAGAGATAATTTTTGCAATTTTTGAGGTGACAAAATTGGGTAGGATTTTTGCTGAAATTTTTCAGTAAGATTTAGCACAGAGCAGTTGTGATCAAATGCACGATTAGAGGTTGAAAAGTTGTCCGATCGGCCTGAAATTTTAATTGGAGGTAGTTGACTTCCTAATCTACATTTTGAACGGTGGAGATCGGATTTTGACGGTTAGATGTTTAGTAATAAATTTGGTAAGACTCCTGCTATTTTGGTGAAGTTTTTCACAGATTTTGTTATCTATTTTGAGATTTGGTGTTTTCGTTGATTGTTAAAGGCCTTATTTTAATTGTCTACTTGCTGAATATTGTACTCTACTTTTGATTGGTGATAGTGGAGTTTTAGAGCTAGACTATTACCAATCAAAAGTAGAGTACAATATTCAGCAAGTTCACAATTGAGATATGACCTTTAACAATCAACAAAAGCGACAAATCCCAAAACAGATACCAATGCCTGTGAAAAACTTCACCAAAACACTAGCAGTCTTATTACTAAATATCTAACCAAAACCCTAGCAGTCTTATTACTAAATATCTAACAATCAAAATCTGATTTCCACTATTTAGAATGTAGATTAGGATGTTGACTACCTCCGGTTAAAATTTTAGGTCGATCGAACAATGTTTCGACCTCCGATCGTTCGTATGATCACGACTGCTCTGTGCTGTATCTTGCTGAAAAATTCCTGCAAAAATTCTGCCCACTTTTGTCACCCCAAAAATTGCGAAAATTACCCCTTAATAGTGCTTCAATAACTATGACAAATCCCTAATGGGCCTTAGGAAATTACTCTTTAGTCTTGGGCTTTTTCCACAAAAGTGGAGAGCCCAAAAAACCCAACATATTTCTATTTTTTGTATTGGAGCTTTTGTTGATGATAGAACAACTTGTTTTGTTGTTTGAATTCCATTCAATGCACGGACATAGAAAGAAGTGAGGGAGAGAGAGAGAGAAACATGTGAATATTTGACAGCTTAGAGAGAGAATCGAAAATAAAAAATTCTGGTATGCACGCTCCCTGTATTTGTTTCACAACGTTTAAATACAGGTGAAGGCTCTTGTAAAGGTTATGTCATATTGAGTGTTGGAGACGGCTCTATGAGGCTCTCTCCTTGCTCTTCGGGAGCCTTTTTGAGTTGTGCTACATGGAAAACAGGGTACATAATCGTCCCTTTTGGCAAGGCCAATTTATATGCTACCTTTCTCACGCGTTTTAGTATTTTATGGGGACCATAACATAAAGGAGATAGTTTGTGATTTCCCCTTTTTTGTAGCGAATACTTTCTATAAGGTTGCAACTTGAGTAACGCCAGTTCGCCCTCATCAAACTCTCTATCAGACCTTTTCTTATCTGCCTGTTGTTTCATTTTTATTATGAGCTCTTGCCAGATGAAACAAAGTTATTGCCAAGGCTATTTCCCTATCTCTTAATGTTTGATCTACTACTACCACCCTTAGAGTCTCCAGTGATGTAAGGAACATGAATTATTGGGGAATATCCATACAAAACTTCAAATGACGTTGCTCCTACGATTGAGTGATAAGTGGTATTATTCCGCAATATAGCTAAAAGAATCCAGTCATTCCACTTGTGAGGCGTTTAACCACAAAAACATCTTAGATAAGTCTCCAAAATCTTATTAATCACCCTTTGTCTGTCCATTGGACAGAGAATGATATGCAGTTAAATATTTCAAACTCACTCCTTGTAATCTTAACAAATCTCACTAACTTAGAGACCTTGGATCCCTGTTGCTGATTATAGCTTCTGGCATTCCATGTAGTTTAAAGACATGGTTAATAAACATGTGGGTAATGTCTGCAATTGAGTATGGATGTTTCATGGGAACAAAGCGAGCATACATAGTAAATCTGCTGACTACTACTAATATGATGGAATTTCCCTTTGACACCGGTAGTCCTTCTATGAAATCTAGACGAAGCTCCTTCCAACTTCCATTAGGAATTTTTAAGGGTTGTAACAGTCCAAGATAGGCAGTTGTGTCCCACTTATTCTTTTGATAGACCTTGCATTTCTTAATGTGGTTCCTAACATCTCTGGCCATTCGTTTCCAATAAAACAAGTTTTGAATAATCTTTGTCGTAGCTAGTGCCCTTGAATGGCCTCCAGTTGCTTCATGTCCCATTTTAATTAATATGTTCCTTAATACTTCATTGAAACCAACAACTAGTTGCCCTTTCCACCTTAACAAGCCTTGCTTCCACTTATATGCTTTAGAGTGCAGTTTGCCTGTCTCGAGTTTCCTAATTAAATCATGCATTGTAGGGTCTATTTCCCCAGCTTTTCTTAATTTTTTAATCAAACTTGTATGCACTTGCAATATGGACATTACCAAAAGTTCATAACTGGTTAATCATGACGAAAGATCTAATTCATCAATCGTTGAAATGTAGATGGTGCGTTTGTTAAACCGAAAGATGTAATGACAAACTTGTAGTGCCCTCTGTGTGTCCTGAAGGTTGTTTTTGAGACGTTCAGGCTACATTTGTATCTGGTGATAACTAGATCGCCAATCCAATTTGGAGAACCAGTTGGCTTTGTGCAGTTAATCTAGGAGTTCCTTAATCAAGGGAATAGGGAATTTATCCTTGATTGTGTGCTTGTTAAGCTCGTCATAGTTTATACATATTTGCCTCGATCTGTCTTTTCTCTTAACGAGGATCACTAGCGAAGAAAAAGAACTAATGCTGTATCTTATGAATCCTTGATTCATCAGCTGCTTGACATATCGCTCAATAATATCCTTTTGGACTCCTGAATAGCGATATAGTCAAATATTGATGATCTCTACGTCCTTGTCCAGAAATATCTGGTGATTAGGCTTCGGTTTGACGGTAATTGTGTTGGTTCTTTGAATACTGTTGTGTATTTCGCCAAAACATTGTTGAGTTCATCGAAGGTGCTACACTGATTTTCTGACACCCCCATCTCTTGCAGCAAGCATTGAATAGAGTAAGTGAGTTGCATCATATAGAGTTGCCCCCTCTTCGAATTTTTGAGAGCTTTATGAAAATCTTTACTTGTGACCACCTTAGATCCTTCTCTTGGGTTGCCATTTAGTGTGACTATTCTCCCATTCCATCTAAATGTCATTGTTCTTTTCTTGAAATTATGAAGAACATCATTTAGTCTTATAAGCCATTGCATTCCTAATACCACATTGCAACCTCCTAACGTCAACACCAGTGCATTCATTGTGAAATGCATTCCTTGCATGGACCACGTGAAATTCATGGAACAATGGTTACGGGACAGTTTTAATCCTTCTCCTACGGTGATGGTTATCGGTTTAATTTCTCTAACTTCACATCCTCCTTTCTTGATAAGGGAAGCATCCATGAAATTGTGGGAGCTTTCGTTGTCTATCAAAATGTGAAGCGTTCTCTTTTGATACATTCCTAAGACTCTAATCATTTTGAATTCTCATTCTCCTTCCATGGTTATCATTGCATGCTGGGAAATGTTGGGAGAAGGGGTGTCTGTAATCTCTTCATCGCCCATCCACTCTTCCTCCAATACATGTTTTGTGTCTGGTGGAATATCTTCTCCTTCGATCACATATAAATGTAGATGTTGCTTCTTACATTTATGACTTGGGGTATATCTTTCATCGCACTAGAAGTAGAGTCCTTTGGCTCATTTCTCATCAAATTCCTTGCTACTCACATGCTTCAATATTTTGTTATTAAACTTGGGTGGAGTGGCTCGAGTCTGATTGCCTAGGGTAGGAAGCAATTTGTTAGATGGAGAGTTCCTTGGTATATTTATCCTTGGATGAATTCTTGGATTATGGCTATTTCCTCCTTTGCTTGGTAACCTTAGATAACTTCGTCTAAAGAAAGTCACTCCTGCCTTTGCTAGCATCACCACTTTTTGCTTTCTTGCCAACACATATGCTTGTTGTAGTGAAACTTGTTCCAATAGCTTGACTGTTAATTCCAATTATGGTTTTAAGCCTTCAAGGAAAAATCTAATTAGATAATCCTCTGGCAACAACAACCTGTTCAAATAGTGATCAAACTAAGCACAATACTTTTGGACCATCCCTTCCTATTTTAATTCTTTGAAGTCCCCTACTGGATCATCGAATATCTATGTGTCAAACTATTGTTTGAGTACCATGGTAAACTCTTCCAAATTCACAGCTTCATGCTTGACTTTGTTCTTCAGGTAATATTGGTACCATTCCTGGGCTTGTTCATCCAGATGTAGTGCTACCATTCCAACCATCAAATCTTCCGATGTGTGGTCCTATAAAGAACTGCTTGCAGCTACATAACCAGGATTTAATTCGTTCACCTTCAAAGATGGGAAATTCTATTTTGCTAAGTCTTGTGGGAATTGCAGAGCTTCCCTTGTCCAAAGCATCTTTAGCTCGGTTATTTTCCTACTCCAGAGTGTTAAATTGCTCCGCTCCTTGTTCTACCCCAATTCTTTGCATAAATTGAGTGAACATTGATTTGAATTCTAGCATCTCTTTTTCGTGTTTGTTCGCTCTGTTTTGGGATTCTAACAAGATCTTTTCATTTCTAGCTTGGTGCGCCACAGGCTTTTAATGTTCTCTTCAATTCCTTGTACCTCAGCTCCACTAGTGCCTTTCACCATCTTCGTTCATATCAACTGTTTTGATACCAAATTGTTTTGTAGATAAATGAAGATTCACTGAATTCAATTCAATTATCATACATAGAAAGAAGAGAAGGAGAGAGAAAGAGAAACACGTGAATATAGAGAGAGAATCAGAAATGACAAATTCTGGTATTCATGCTCCCTGTATTTGTTACACAACTTTTAAATTCAGGTGAAGGCTCTCGTAAAGATTGACACATGTTAATTCGTTTCAACTATTTATTCTAAATGATGTGTTTCTCTTCTTCTGTTGCAATGTCGTTTCTCGTGTTCCCTTCTGTTCTTCGTTGCCGCAAACTTTTACATGAATTAAGGCTACACTCTCTTCTTTTCTTTTCTTTGTTTTTTCCCTTTCTGTTGGGGGTTTAGGGTTTATAAGGTGAAGGTGAAATAGAGGCTCTAATGCCAAAAGGTGGGAGGCCTATAAAGTGAAAGATTTCCTTTTCTTCGTTGTTTCCTTTTTCAGTAAATTCAAAGTTCATTACAATCTAGTATTCATGTTAGAAAATGCTGTCAGATTTTTTAATGGTTGTATTACGCAGATTGGCTTGTCTCAAATTGATAGGGAAAAGTTGCCTCATGTTTTGAGATGGATGGATTACATCCAGGTAATCTAACAATTCCTTCCCTCATGTGCACTCTTGTAATATTCGGTGGTTAATTTCTTTGAAAGGAAGGCTGTAAATTTGTTGAGTTACTAGAGGCTGTAAATTTGTTGAGTTACTAGATTTTGTCAGGATGCAGACGTTTAACTATTTACCGAAGCATTGGTTTGTGGAATAATTATGATGCATTCTTGAACCTGATATAAATTGCCTTATTATCTTGGAAATTGTAACATGCTTCTGTCTGGTTGGACTTAAACTTGCCTCCCTCATTTTTGCATCATTTTAGATAACCACCATGTGTCTAGTGATACTAAACGTTTAAGGTTGTCAGAACAATATGAATTTGTTTTGCATAAACATTGTCGTCATGGTTTTGTGCAAAAAGTAAACATCTGCCTCGTTATTTTCAAATTTCGTTGATGTAGAAGTTGCATTTTTTTCCAATTTTCAGAACGTGGAAGGTTTTGGGAAGCTATTTGAAAGGATATTGCTGGAAAAAGATGGATTTGAGCCTCAGGTTAGTTATCTTTGTATTCTATAGAAGTGGTACAGTTTTGTTGGTGAAGATTAATTGAATATGTGATTTTTATGGTGTGCAATGTTATGCTTGTAGATATGGTGCCTGAATATTTTTAGTACAAGAATTACTTATTTTTTGCGGTATTAAATTCCATCTCCAAGTAAAGAAAATTGAATTGATTCTGCTTGTTATCTTTTAATAAAGCAACCGTTCTTAATTTGATAATCAATCTGTTGAGAATTATTTTATCACTTCCAGATAATTGAGCACACAAGCTATTAGTTTTTAGAGTGCTTTGGTTAAGATTTCTGATAAGCCAATATTTTAGCTCGTTCTCTTATGGTAGGAATAAGAAGCAAAGTCAATAATGATTTCGATTGATATAATAAAAATATGTCTACTGTTAAGTAAGAGAGGACTAAGCTCCTATTTTTGCAAGCACAAGATGGTCATGGGGATGTTAAATTAAGAAAATGCTAAACCATTAGTTGGTTATTCTTCTTTTAATTCCTAATTTGTGATAAGCTAGTGTTGCCACTCAACTCTTCAATTGATTTTAGTGGCCAAGCGCAAAAGGTGTGGTCAAATTGGACGTTGATTCAAATGCCAAGAAAACTGCAGACCCAAAAACTGCAGAAAAATCCAATGCAGGACAGAATGTAAAGAAAGGCGATTCCAAGGTAGTTATTTCCTAGCTTTAGTTTCCTTTACGCCATTTATTAGTTTCTGTTAATACGTCCTTTAGCTCATGTACCTTACTTTTTAGTTAGGAATACTAATGAAGTGTTTCATTTAAGGTGGAAAAAGGCATGTCAAGGGGTTCTAATCTAGGAAGATGCGGTGGTGAAACTGAAGCTTAAACAGTAAAACTTCTATGAACTAATAGTATTGGGACCATATAAAATCTATTAATTAAAAAAGATATTAATTAATTGGTAAATTAATAATGTATTAATTTTTAGAGTGTATTAACAATTTGGAAATAAAATCTATTAATTTAAAAATATTAATTAATTGATAAATTAATAATGTAAAAAATAGACTATTAACAATTCAGCAAACGTACATTTAATTAATTAAAAATTTCATTGTATATTGTCAATCTAGTAATTGAATATGAACCAGTGAACTCAAGTTGTATTGTGTTTATTCCAATTCTTGAACTCAAACTTACAGTTTTTAGATGCAATAAAAAATAGGGATGAGATCCAACTAAATTCTTGAAAAAAGGTACAACAAAGTTATATCTTTAGGAGATATCATAGTCAATTATACATATATGTAAATTGTAGTAAATTATTATTTTATGATCTTAATGGGATCGGATAATTATATAAGGACTCTTTAGACAAGCTATATGTTGTTAACTTATCAATAGTGTTGATTAAGTCTATTTAGTCCAAGTTGGGCCCATAAATAATTATTATATTATTAACTTTTGAAGTCTAATTTAATAATTTAAGGAGATTTTATCGCCTGTGGTTATGAAATTTGTATTTGTTTGTTTTTGCCACTTTTTGTACTATCATTTTTCTGGTTTGTTATCATTTTCTGCTTTAGAATACTTTTTGGAAAATAACATCTGAATATTGTTGGGAGCTTGAAGAAGAATGCTACAGGGGATAAGGAACCTGCTCTAGGAAAGAAGAAACTGCCTGAACCTGAACCAGTTGAGAAAGACAAAGAATTGAGTGTCAGTTTGCTGAAGATACAGGTTGGCATTATTCGCAAAGCATTGAAGCATCCGTCTGCTGATAGGTATACTTTTCTTGCTTTTCCTGGAAGGTTTATTGCCCAGCCTAGGTTATTTGGCCTTAACCTTTACGACATTTAGAGTGTGCTGCATGGTTATACTAGGCATAACATTTTATTTTCAATTGATGTTGCAGTTTGTTAGTTGAGGAAATAGATGTTGGAGAGCCTAAGCCAAGACAGGTTGTCAGTGGTTTGGCAAAGTATTGTACTCCGGATGAGTTATTGGTATACTTATTGAAACAGCCATTCCACTCATTTGAATTACCTTGACTGCTAAAATTTGTTTTTCTAAAGTTTGTTTTCTTATATTCTAATTGATTTCCATTTCCATTGAAGAATCGTCGTGTTGTGCTGATTACAAATGTGAAACCAGGAAAACTACGAGATGTGATGTCAGAAGGACTGGTAACTTTTTCTTCAGTCATCCTTAAGTACTGATGCCTTTTATGTCCTGGAAAAGGTCATTGCATTGCTAAATTAATGATCATATTTCAAGCTCAATTTCACTCTTTTGATGCTCTTCACAAACTCAGATACGTTGAACACATTGAACAGGAGAATGTTTTGGCTGTAGAAATATATTTACCATAAGGCTCTGTAGCATTTGCATGGTCAACTTGATTTGCTGTAAGAGGTATCATGATGTAGAAATATATTTACCATAAGGCTCTGTTTGGTTGGCACGGATTGTTGTCAGGGAAAGTAATCTTTTTCTTAAAATTTAAATTATTACGTTTGGTTCGTTTTTTTGAGTAGTTAGGAAAGTAAAAACTTTCCTAATTTAGGGAAAGTAGTGATACTTTCCTTGGAATTTAAATCCCAACACCCCCTTGGTATTTAGATTCCTTTCCTCAGGAATTTAATCTAAAAATACACTAGACAATTTAATCATTCCTTCTCTCTCAACTTTGCGATTTTAAAATATATAAATTTCAAATAAATTTTGATTTAATAATTAAAAATATATAAAATAAATATTAGTTTAT
>JANSVB020000413.1:175812-195266 GCA_025504935.2 Erythroxylum haughtii
GGACAATCTTAAGGGATTGATGGAAAGGATGTTCTTTGAAATGAACAACAGAATAGAGAAGGTGGAGAAGGAAATGTCGGAGTTAAGGAACATGATGGTGCAAACGCTACAGAAAATTGGAGGAGACGCCAATTCAGCAGACCCGACATCCCAGAGTAGTTCAGAGAGGGTGACGGAAGATGAGATGAGTAAGGTCGGTCGGCTCTCTGAACCATATAAAGATATTAAAGAGGAGATTAGCTCGTCGTAGCTTGATTCATCAGAAGTTGCTAATGGGTTGTCCAAACTAGAAGGAAATTCTAGGACCGAAGAAGTTGACAAGTGGGATAAAACGGAGAAAGATCCAAAAGACAATACTGCTTTGAACCATCAGAAACAGCATATTGATTCAAAAGTGGAGAAAGCTACAGAAGTATCTGCTCCACAAGTAGTTGGACCTTTAGAGGAGATGGAAGATCAAAAGAAGCGACATTTGAATGTGGTATTTATTGGCCATGTTGATGGTGGGAAATCTACTACTGGAGAGCAGATACTTCTCCTTAGTGGTCAAGTTGATGAAAAGAAGTTCACATGGTTGTTTATTTTTTGTTCATTCTGTAAATCCCGGTAACCTTGAGGACAAAGTTTTCGAAAAGATAAGGAATTGTTACGGAAAAATATGATAGTTGTTATACAGCTGTAACTAGTATAAAAATTGTAACCGTTTCCCTAACAAGCATGATATGAATTAGCTAATGTGTGTGTATCTCTCTCTCTCTCTCTCTCTCTACAGCTCTCTGTTTTTCTTCTGGACTCTTCTCTTTCTCCTCCTCTCTCTCTCTCTTTAGTTTTTCATTTTATTTCGTAACAAATAGGACTTCTGAATTTCCTTCACCAATCCGCTGGCGAGAAACGATGAAGAGACTTGGCACTGACAAATAATGTTGATTTGGCTTCTTGTTTACATGTGAGGCCTTGTTGGCATTAAAGAATTTTGTCTTGGTTTTAGGTCATATTTTATTGCATCTCTTTCAGGCTAATATTGAACATGTTATGAGCTTCAGAGCATATGATCTTACTTAGGATAGCTTTTTGAGATGAATCATATATCGAGTTCATTATCGTCCATGGTTATTAGGGGTCAACGTATTCATGATAGGCTTCTAGCAAGTTAAAACAAGGCATCTGTGTGATCAAGTGAGTGTATGTAATATGGCAGAGAATTGCTTCAAGGATGAATTTGGCATGTTTTCTCCGTTTGGTGTTCAAGCATTGACGGGGACAAGGGTGATATCTGAAATTCTTGGACACGTCCAAAATGCAATTATAAATTTTACTTCTGACAAATGACCATTGATGCAAGCAGTTTATGAGAGGATTGAATAACAAGACCTGTTACTTGGAGAGCCACAATAATTGAATTCAAAGTCATCAAATACAGAGTAATGACGAGTACAAGACACAACGTGAAAAACGTGCTCGTATGATTGGGATATATACCGTACTTAGCACTAGGATTGATCATTAATATCAAACAAACTATTCATCAGCTAGGCTTTTGGTAGGTGAATAGATCATTTGTCCATCTTACTTTTTTTTATATATATATAACTCAAGTTCGGGCTTGGCGCGACTATCTGAAACCTATGAGCCACCTACTCAGACTTATAGATAGATAAATCCAGGTTTGATCCTACACCTACTCTAACGGATGGGCCATAATCACCTGAGAGATTACATCACCTTAAATAAAAACTGCTCCTCCCAAAGTTACCAAACACAATCCTCTCCCCCTTTCTACCACTAGGCTACCCCGTGAGGGGCTTTGTCCATCTTACTTGGCAAGACAGAGAATCATGTTTTGTGTTAGAAAGGATGACCTCCGTCTTCTCAAGCAAGCAAAATGTCTCGTCACTCGATCTTACTCATCTTAAGGGTAATGCATAGGGGATCAATGGCGTCGTATGTGGAATACATCATGCTGGCTCACCAATCTAAACAAGACATCTTTTTAGAGACGTTGATTGTGAAGAGGCTAAAACAGTAAAGTTAGTGATTTTCCCAGTCCATCATCAAGGATTCATTTGGTTGGAACAAAGGAATGAACAGGACACATAGGGCCTCGGTTGTCGCCTTTTCTCTCTTTTAAAAATGCGAACACCATACCCATTACCTCTAATTCTAATCCACCGTATCAAATGGGAAGAAGTAAGTTTAAAAGGCAGTAGTAAATTGTAAATAATCATTTTTTCCCTAGAGTAAGTACTCCTCAAAGCATGCGATCAACGGAATCATCGATTCAGATACAGTTGAGCAACTTGAGAGGGAAAACTCTGAAGATATGGATTTTTTTCTTTCCACTTCAGATGGTGTAAACTTAGGCCTCCTCACCGCATAAGGTTACAAAAACATGATTGATTGAATGACCACCTTTGACACTCAAATGTAGACTGGAATATGGAATTTCTTTCTTAATAATCAGAATGATAACAATATAAGCAGAATTTATTATTCGAAAATCTAAAGAATAATTGGTACTCTCCATATTTACCCCAACAATAGTATGCATAAAAATCTAAATAACTTACAGTTGACTGCAATATTTCGGTGTTCTGATTAGTGCATTCTTTTGTCATGCTGATGTATTACCTCCAAATCTTCTTTCGGCAGCAATTGCAGCTGCCATAGAAGGTGGCAAATGCCTTAGACTAGCAGGTGGTTCTTCATCAATGCTTGATACTGTTGCAAAAAGGGATTCAACGTCTTTAAGCGTCAAAACAGGCTGATCCTGATTCTTTGTATTCCCGCTAATGAAGGCACTGGAGTTTCTACTTCTGTTCATTTTATATATACTCTCTTCCACTGTGTTTTTAACCTAACATCCCAAATTGGAGCAAAACAGAGGCATAATTAGTTATCATAAGATTGGTAACTCTCATAACAACATCAATACAATTTAGAACATAACCAGTCATACAAAATATGAAATTCTTTTCAAACAAAAATCAACTGAAAGATGATTGCCCCTAACCTAAAGATTTACATCTCATCATTGGCCATGACAATAAATGCAAAAGACAAGACCAGCCTCTAGATTAAAAGGGAAATATAATTAGAACTTTCAACACCAATATATGAAAAGTAGAATAGGAGAATCCTGATATTTAAAAACAGCAGAATCACAGCTAAGGTCACTACAAGAACATCAAAATTGTATTCTCCCATGTATCTATATTATGGATAGGATATGTGTGTAATACCACTAAAGATTAACCTATTTTATTACCACTACAATTGTTGTTGTACAATTGTGTGACAGATATTGGAAAAATACTTCCTTCGCGGACTCCTTTCCATGCTTTTCTCTCTCTGCATTATAATATATAAACAATTGTTGTTGTACAATCGTGTGATAGATATTGGAAAAATACTTCCTTCGCGGACTTCTTTCCATTCTTTTCTCTCTCTGCATTATAATATATAAAGGAGGCACCAATTGAAACTGTAGCAGCAATTCTCCTTGAATCTGTGAATGTCCAATTGAAAACACATTTCTTTTGTGTTGCCAAGCTTTTGTTTTCACAAGCTAACGCACTTCTATATGTGGAGCACCATGTGAATGCAGATTTATTAAATGAACAACAATTCAAATCATTTCCCTCCTCTAAAAATAATAAAATAAGCAATGTCAAACTAAAAGGAATATGACGTACTATGAACCGATGTACGAGTGTCTTATTCTCCTGGCCAATTCGATGTACCCGACTAATTGCTTGTGCTTCTGCTGCTGGATTTAGAAGTGGCTCAACGAGAACAACATGTTGTGCTTCTAAAAGATTAAGGCCATTAGCTCCATGTTGAACCAAGAGCAATAAAACCTGTACACGTCTTCTTTCCAGTGGTGTACTTGTTTTGCAAGTTCTTTTGGCACTGCTTTTCTCTTCTCTAAATTCACTGATAGCAGCATGTGCTTTCCTGCATTTTTGTGAAGCAAGAATCATAAATAAAAAATCAAAGGTCAAGTGCATGCCACCACATCTTATCAAATGTTAAAAGTTAGAAGACTGTTCAGGACACAGAGCAGCCACCTGCCACCTTTCATCCGGATGTAAGTGATATCATTAGCCCTGAAAGCATGTTCTAAGACATCAAGGACATCATTCCAACTGGAGAAAACCAGAACCTTTGCATTGGGATCTGAAAACTTGATGGATAAAATGCGTCTTGTGATGGCCTCAATCTTCATGGCATAAGAAGAAAGAGAAGTTAAATAAAACAGATAAATGCCAAGAAATCATGCTAATACAAAAATCATAATAGGTTGATAGCACACTAGTAGATCTATTTTTCCTTTTACTCCAAATTATCATATAAGTTCATAAAACGGATGTCTTTCACATTTGGAATCTGAATAGTAGTAGTTTTTCATTAAGTGATTGCATAGAGCAGTAAGGTACTTGTTCGAGAAGTTTTACCTTTGTTCCATAGGAACCTTGAACAGTCAAAGATGCTTCATGTTTTTCACAATCTTCCACAGCATAGAACACATTGGCCATAGAAGATTTAACTTGCCTATCATCCGCATAGGCAATATTCCCATAATCAGTATGCTGGCGACATGTTGGGCACATTATCCATTTAGGTTGAGATTTATGATCAAGTAGTTTATGTTCAGTCATTGCAAACAAACCTGTACAAAACAAGAATGAAATGAGAATCAGATGGACTTACCATAATTGTGACTCCATTATTATTCCAACATCCAGCAACTATGCAGTCCCTATCAGAATTTTGTGATCATATAACCCCATTTATACTCTTAGTCTTCGATTGGTGCAAAGGAGTGAGCAAGAATGCCATTTAAGTATCATTATGCATCATATTAGTCAAACATGCCTAAGCTTAAGATACTGGTGCTTCAGTAAAACAGAATATTAATCCCATTCAATCAACAAACATACGTATCAACCCATGTATGCTGGCAATATCCATAACAATAGTCCTAACCCTGTTCCTGTTATTTCCTTTCTCCGAAAGCTGCCATTGATGATATAGAACTCGAAAACTGAAAACTTACATTTACAGCAAGTAAAGTGCCCGCATTGGAAAACCATCTTTTGACTGTTTAACTTTTCCTGACAGACTGGACATGCTTCATCATCTTTTGTGGCCAGACAATCATAGTTTTTGTTAGACATAGTGGAAGCAACCATTTCTTGAGTTAAAGATGAATTATTTGGACTTTCTGATTGCAGCTTCTGTTTTGATAGCACCAAACCCTGAAAATAATTGAGACATTAAAACAAAGGGTTCCCTGGCACTTTACCCATAAATTAATCAAAATTGCATTTCTAATCCATGACAAAATCTTAGGTGGATATCTACAAAAACCTAAAGACACAAGGTAAAGTTAATGGATGACAACCACACCAGATTTCCCTTAACATCTTTGCTGTTATGGAAGTGAAAGTTAAAAAATCTGCTACTGTTGAATGTATTAATTGAAAGGGCTAATATCTTCATCAAAATAGCAGCCTAAGTTTTATTCTTGGTTCATACCATTCACTATCAACTGACATTAGTTCAATGGAAGCTTTCGCGTGAAAGCAATAAACAAGTTAAACACAATGTTGCACTGAAAAGATGTTCCGAGGAACTCCACAACTATACTATAAAAGAACATTCTTCATCTTTAGAGTGATTTTAATCTCACCGTTAGACATAAAAATGTAAGATCTCCTCATATACATGTATTTTGAGGGAGTGCAGAGTGGAAGGGAAAGAATTTTGAAGACATGAACTTTAGTAACTGCATAGTTATATGCCTAAAATCTAGCAGCTGAAACAAATTGGACATTTTCATCAGCTTAACTATGACTAATCTGTAGTGAGTAATCGAGTCCTTTCCTAGGGAAAAACTTCTATGCAGATTCCAACATCTAATGAAACATATGCTCACGATATTGTTGACATGCTTACATCCATTTTAGCACAAACTACAAAGTACAGATATACAAAGCATCCAAGGGAACAAGATACATTGTATAGTTTAAATCTTTCCTCGTACCTTCAAATAACGAAGCTTCCCTTTTATGCGTGACAACAACGCCAAGGACATGAATTTTTCGTTAGAGTATATAACACTTGCTGACTCTAGCTCATCTACACCTAGAGCATCAAGCGATTTGTCATCCTGACTTTCTCTAAGATGCAAACGTGATGTTGCCATCCTAATTTCATCATGAGCAAACAGAAGCTGTGCTTGAGCAATTGCCAAGGACCTAGCATGGCCATACTCCTTCCTCATCGCCTTGGTAAATCAGAAGGACAAACCAAAAAGGAAAACAAATTCAGATGTAATAAAAAGGGCTTGAGCAACAGGACAAAATTTCAAGCATTTGATGCACAGTTTAGCAGCTTCTAACAGCAAAATGAAGTGTTCATTGGGCAATACCTCCAGAATATGCAGTTGCTTCCTGGCTGCCATCATACCTTCTAATCCCAAATTAGCCTTGCAATGGTTTTTCACAACTCCAAGAATGACCTCTAATTCAGAGGGTAATTTTGAAGCCTGAAAGAAACTTTAATAAGTAAATGATGTATTATTTTTTGGTGGTCTTCTTGCAGGCAGTTCATTAGTCTCACATGACTTTGTGCTTCCAAACAAGTCCATAAAGTAGCATCAGAATGTGAGTAGATGAACACTCCCCAGGCATGGGAAATTTATAATAGAAATTCCAAGGTAAAAGCAATTTACCACAACTGTGTCTCTAACACTTCTCTTTCTTGATTCATCATTGATGTCACTCACTGAAGATGGAATTTTCTGCAACTCTGATAAATTCCAGTAGAATCGATTTAGAGCAGAGTTCTTTTTCTGAAGATCTACTGCCTCTTCAGCAGATGAGATAAGCCCTCCATGTGACTTCTTAAGACGGAAAAGCCTTGCCTCATAATCCTGAAGAAGGAAGATGGTTTTGAAGGTCATGCTTCATTTTTCCTTTTAATTTCTCCCTTGTACTCAAAGTGATCAAGTATTAAAGGGAAAACTGCTCATCACCTTAAACAACTCTTCTAGTTCACAATGAAGACATGTTGGACCATCACCTCCAGATTGGCAAATACGACAATACCTCACACGTTCAATATCCTCTTCTTTTGGTTTCTGCATTGTCTGATCAATATCCAGAAGTTGATCTACTAGTCTTTTCCTAGATGTTTCTAATTGTTCCAAACGAGTCTGGATATGGTACTTCAAAGCAGTAATGCTACGGAAGCTGGATTTAAGCCAAGAAAAGTTAGTTCACCAGAACATGCAGGCAAACACCTCAATCTAGAGGCACTTAGAAAGTTATCCCAAGAGCACAACTGCAAATGCTTTCGTCTTTATACCAAAAGATAATTGTTTGCAACTATCTTTAAGTGTCAAAATAACTAGCACCCTTCCATGCTCTCACCCATATTCTCCACTAAGATATCTCAATATCCGTTATGAAAATGTGTATTAGTTCATCAAATGGATTTTGCTAAGAACCTTGGACTTTTATTTTAAGCATGTCAGTCACTGGCCACAAACCGAAACTCTCTATCATCACAATGCAACTACGCTAGTATGTCAAGTTATCAAGTTACTCAGGCATAACGCATGAGGCCTGAACCAAGAAACATCGATAGAGCATGACTCAACAATGTATAGGTTGCAACTTGCGACTTGTGAGCGAAAGAAACAATTGGATATAAACAAGCATCAAGATACAAATGCAGGAGAGTCACTAACTGTGATATGATCTTTGATGACCTAGAGTTGTTCACATTTCCTGAAACAGCCTCTTCAGTTTTTCTTATCAACTCGTTTGAGAAATCATTGTTCAGCTCAGCATGATGAAGAGCATCCAACCACCAACCCATATATTGATCCTTTTTATCAGTCAATGCATCAGAAACCTGCCAAGGATTTCGATTGTCCCCAAAATCAAGCAGTTGAAGAAACATATGAGATAAAAAAAATGGAAGAGAAAAGGGCATGCCTTGTGTTAGGCAGCACACAAAAACGATGGCATGATAAATAGGATCATCATCAAAGGACCAAAGTGAAAATGATGGGCTTGGATTAGAAAAAAGCAAAGCAACACATTATAACCAATCTAACCTCCACTTCTTCTGCCTTATGAAATTTTCTTTAACTGGTATATGGTTTATGGATAACATGTAAGAGTGCCTCGACATATCCTTTACACAAGGTAGTATCTTGCAGGAACAAAGCAGTTGTTTTGTAAATTTAATGAAAATCAAAGTTTGGAAGACTTGTAACGTGTGGAAGGAAAGTGCAGCTATATGTTTCATGAAAAAATCAGGTGCAGACTGGTAGATATAAATTTCTAAGGGACTTCTCATTAGGAACCAGTGTTGCATGAGCTAGCAAATAGATGTAAACAGTATCTTCACTTCCTTCTTGAAAAGAAAGAGATGAATATTCATAAATTTATGAGGACCAGAACAGAAGCTACCTGCATGTATGATTTTCTGAATTCGTCTTGAACAATGCAATGCTTTGTTATAAAGACAGATAGGTACTTCTGTTTTAAATTGTCACATGCTGTTTTCAAATAACTAATACTTGAAGACCTGGATGCATCACTATCTTGATGAATATCTAAACATTGTTCCTTTCCATCAGTAGGGGAGTCTACAATGTCTCCTCCCCTAAATTTTCGCACCTCTGAAGTATGATCTGATTCAAGACTGGGCCTATTTAAAATCTTTTCAGTGCTTCCATGGAAATCATGTCCATTTGGTGAGAGTTGTGATGAGCATTCTACAGTCATTGGAAGAAGTTCACTTAGGTTGTGATGAATGTGAATATTCAGCAAAGGGTCTAGACGAAAGTCTTCAGCATGCTCTGCAGTTAGAGCTAATGCTTCTTGGTACAATAACACTGCTTCAGAAAAATTTTGCTTAATTATGGATATCCCTGAAAGCGCATTTAAAGCAACAACTAATTTCCTTAGAGCTTCCTCTCCTTCCACCTTAGTCTTACCGACAAGAACCTACAAAGGAAAAGATAAGAATAAAAACAAAGGTACATACTAATATTAAGTGCAAAATTTACTCAAGAGACTGGTATTTGACTTACCATCAATATTTCCTCCATGGTCATAGGAGATTGCTGCACAGAACGCAGACCAGAACTTCCTACTTGAGGGTGGCAGCATGCTTGACGAAGCTTCAAGAGTGAGTTAAGTAACTTAGCAGCTTCATTAGGTGTGATTAAATGACAGGCCAAAACCTCAGAAGATACAGAACCTAGATGAAGAGAACACGGTCATGTTAGAAGATTTTAAAGTTTCTTTCCCATATTGCATATCCATTAATCCATTATTTGCTTCTAATAGACACTTATACAAAGATTCAGGACAACCATTGACAACCTGGGACTTTTCTTTTGAGAACATCATCTTTCAAACTTTCAATAACTTCACGTGCATAACTCACACAAGTTTCGTGCTGCCTCTGATAGAAATGCTCTTCAATTGCTGAGAAAGTGAGCCAAGAGATGCACTCTTCCTGAGGTGGAATTTCCAACTCATCAGCAACTTCTTTTTTTGAAGAACGCCACATTATCCGTTTGAAGAATGTATGAGTAAATTCCATTGCTCCCACAAATCTCCTCTGTATGAGGAGAAAATTTGAAAGGTGGATTATGTATAAGTTTATCAAGAATAAGAATTGCATAAAATCCAAAGGTTAAATTAATACTCGATCATGGATTGAACATTATGAAAGAAAAAAAATTTCTTGTCCCTTGATCAAGAAGAAAGGGGAAAAAGACCAACAAAAAGGGTGAACTAGAAAGATAACGAACTACTCCTCAAAAAGAAAATTGGGCGCATATACAAACAAACTAAAAGAGAAAACCCTACAGCCCTTTTCTCATTACACATATTATACACTGGTACTACCAGTATGACCTAAAGAACTACATGCCCCAATATCCATAACTTGTAGATACTTATCTATACTACTGAATTTTCCCAAGTAAAGACTTAGTTTCACACCTCATATGGATCTCTTATAACATCAATCCACCATCTTGAAACATCAAAAGGGCTTGCTTTCAGGAATCTTAGAAGTCCATAGAGGTCATCAAGTTTGCGTTGTATTGGGGTCCCTGTAATACACCAACGATATTTAGCAGATAATCGAAGAGCCATCTCTGTGGCAGCAGCTGAATTTGTTTCCACCATTTGGGCCTCATCCAAGCAAATTCTCCACCAATATATTCTGGTGAGAAGTGTTGGAATAACAGGGTACCTGTCCACCATACAGCATCAGATACATGATTTCTCTTGAAACACCTTTCTCTATCAAAAAACAGAGTTGTTTGATGGCTGGATCTTTTGGCATCAAACATGTTACTTCTTTGAATGAGCAAAAGACTACAGATTCGGCATGTTATCATCTAAATAGCACCAAATGGTGCCACCCATGTACAAAGGTTTCAGCAAAAATTCTCAATGTGATGCAACACATCAATAAATCTAGCTGAAGTCAGTTCACCAGCAAATGAACATATTTTTTTAAATATGAAAACGAATCCACACAAGTTAAAATAAGATTCATTACTAACTCAAAAACAATAAGATCTGTAAGAACCTCTTCTGGAATCTCAAGAAGCGTCGATCACCTTCATGCCTATCAGAGTCATGGGACAAGTCTTCTTTAAGCACATCATATGTTGTCAAAACAATGTCAGCGCTGGCAAGTTCACTGATATCAACTGCAGATGTATTTGACAGAGAAGTATCTCGTATGCCCTCGTAAATGCAAGTTTTTAAGGATCCTGGACGAGTATGGCTGAAAAAAAATAGTAAAAAACTAGTCAGCCACACTAATAGTCTAACAAATTTCAATTTCTAATGAATGCTATATTTAATAGATATGAACTGTTAGATGATTATGAGGGCAAGCCTTGGAACAACCGGTAAAGTTACTCCTTTGTGACCAGAAGATCATAAGTTCGAGTCACGAAAACAGCGTATTTGTAAAAATGCAAAGGGAAAGCTGCGTACAATTGATATCCCTCCCCCTTACCCTCGGAAAGCAAGGAGCCTTGTGCACTGCAGTTCATTGACTTTGACTTTTGAACTGTTCGATGATTATCATGTACAAAACAAATTATCTAGTTCCACACACAAGTATGAGCCATCATCCAAACATCATATCGGACACCTCTGTTATTTATAACCAAAAATGTGCACTCCTACATCTACAAATGGAAAAAATTTATAAAAAAGCTATTCAGTTGCAAAACCAACCATGCTGAGCTAACACAATACATACAATAGTTCCAAATTAGATATGCTGAGGTACAACAAAAGAATCACCATACAAGTGGGGATCAATAGCCCAGTAATAGCATAGCCGATAATAGTATTGTAACAGATAATGGTATTGAATCTAAAATAAAGACAACTGGACAGATAGATAACTAATAGTGCTAAAATGCCAAGTTTACTGCTTGAGCATGTTTAGAAACCCAAATTGTGTGCAGGTTATCAAATACAGGACCATAATCATATACAAAAACCATAAGCATATACAAAACAAAATATATTTGAAAGGGATGTATCAAGCTTGCCAAATTAGACGTTGTACCGTTCAATTTCAACATGCCACTGTGGCAAGATTGGAGCTGGACAGACTATAAGTGTCGCACCAGTAGCTATAGGTGTCTCAGTAGCTTGAATCAATTCAGAACACATTTCACAAATGTATTCCCCATCTCTCTCAACTAATGTGATTGAAGTTTTCTTTCTATGCTTTTTTAACTCAACTGCTGACCTCTTTTTCTTCCCTCTAGGTGAATAACCAACGCAATCTGCATGTTGCCAAGCATCACAAATATCACACTGTACCCAAAGTCCTTTATATTTGTAACTTTCAGTCACAGCTCCACAAGTGCACTCAACACGCTCCCTCTTCAACCTCTTAATGTTGATTTCCTGATCTTCAGGATCTCGCCTTATAATATCAGCAAGGACACCACCATCAGAAGACGACTTCCTATGAGCAAATATGCAAGCAAGCAACTCAACAGTTTTGCCCAAGCCCATCTCATCTGTCATTATAATAAATGACTTTAATGAATACAGTAACTTCGTGCAAGGACAGATACACAGTCCTTTTCCCTCTGCAACATTAAGGTACATGTTCTCTGAAGGGAAATAACACTTGGTGAAAAGCTAAAGAAAGTTATATTATTACTTGATGCAAATATATAAAAGTGAATCTTGTACGGAGTGTATTCACTTATTGCCCGTGGAGTCAAACACACCTAGTCCTCTATTATGAAAGAGAGTAACTTCATTGCTAGCCTGTTTCAACTACATCTTTGCCAAACTCTAGTTCCACATAGAGTTCACACATACACAAGCCTATCATGGAAAAAAAAAGCATCTTTGACCATATGAAAATACAATGCTAGGCTTACCCGCAAGGACTCCACCAAAGACATACGGAGACGAAAGCTCTGGATGCAGTGAGACAGTGCCGCTGAGGAATCAAAAGATCATAAATAACTCGGTGAGAGAGAGCAGGTGGAGGAGGAATATAAATTTAGACCTTTGCATTTCACCTTCATTGCAGTGCGGAGTTGAGAAAAATATACCTGAATGGGTTACAGTACATTTTTGAAGAAGTATCCAAGAAACTGACAGCAATGCAAAGGGGAGAAAAAACTTGACTTTTCTTTCTTTCCCAAGAACTATCTGACTCTCCTTTCTCTCGTTTCACCATCCAGTAAACTGCACGTCGTTGATAAGGTCTCAGCACAGGGAGTAAGTCAGGCAGGTCATCTTCAAGAAGTGGATCAGATCTGCAGAAAGACAGATACTCAACTCAACTTAGCTCTATATCCAAAACTAGTAGGCAGAAAAGACATCCACTAGCAAGTAGTGATAATGCCCAAATCATTAGCTGCAAAAATAAAAAATAAAAAGAACGGAAGCTCACTTCGATGGCTTAATGGCCTCATAAAACCTAGCAACGTCAAATTTGACACTTTTCATGGAGTTGGAAGTATCCTCTTTCCTCCCTTCAATTGAATCAACTTCCATATCAGTTGATGTATTAATTCCATACCTAGCCTCTAAAGTCATAACTTCTGGTCGCAACCAAGCCATCACATTCATCATACTCTTCTTCCAAAGTTGTCTAGTATTTTCTAGAAGTGACCCACAAGAATCAAAAACACTCTTTAGAATCTCCACCCTCATCCTAAGTGACACTATTCCAGGTGAAAACTTAACCCCCAAAACAGGCCTCAATGTCATAAACTCCATACTAGTCAAGTGAACAAGGGAAGTGATACCCTCATCTGATCCATCAAATCTCCCCGATAACATTACAGCTTGAATTTCCTCATTCTGCACAGTGCATGTGTGGACGAACTCCAAAGATATATTGTTAGACGATAAAACAGGCCAATGACCTAACTTAATACGATCAAAAACATAACTGTCTATGTTGCAAACTCGAAACCTTAGGGAGTAGCTGGACTGCTGAAAGAAACCCTCATCTATTGTAAGATCAGTGTAGGATGGCGTGATGTTCAAATCGGTTAAAATGACTTCAGAAATATCAAAATCTGAACGCCAGTGACAGCTGCTATGAAGCTGGACGTAGTAGTCAGGTGTACTGACATCAAAAGATTTCAAATTTTCTGCTGCCTTAAGTTCAGGGCCACTACTTCCAGTAATAGGGGTCGTAGAATCATTTGTTTGAATAATCAAGCCACCAGAACGCTGTGGACGTGACTGTTTCCTCCTACCCATCACTGAACAAAACCAAAGTAAAGTGGGAAAGATGTTTAAACAAATAAACATAAAAGCAAGAATAGAAAGTTAGGGTTTTGAAAAGTAATTAGGAAATTAGTATAGAAATGTGAAGGTGGGAAATTGTGTGCAAAAATAGGCTAGCTAACATAAATGAAGGAAAATAACACTTTTTTTTTCACTTGAGAATAAATAAAATGCAATTAATATCTATCAATCAAGCAATGCAAATGAAGAAATTGGTAAACCCTAAAAGAAAAGTGCAAGCTTTATGGTGAATGGCGTACAAGAAAAGGATTTCCGGAACAGAACAAGATCATCTGTCAAATTGAGCTTTATGGTGAATGGCGTACAAGAAAAGGATTTCCGGAACAGAACAAGATCATCTGTCAAATTGCAGAAGTAATTAAATAGAGAACGAAGAAAGGAAGAACCTGGAAATTTAGAAGTTGAAGGGAGAGTGCGAACGTAGAACCCGAATTATAGAAAAGCACATCAGCATCAGTTGCCTTGGACTGCAAAGCGATAATAAGAGTACACTTCAACGGCTCTCCTCCGTCGTGAACTTGGATGCTAAACAAATTAATCACAAATCAACTTCTATTCTCTGTCTGCTTATTTATTATTTATTATTTTATGCATTTTAATAATAATGTTAATATTTAACAGCTTTGTTGTTAATAAGTTTCTTAAATTGATTAACATTTATATATCTTAAGTAATAATATACTTTTATATATACTTGTAATGCTCGTTAAGAAAGATGATAAAAATTTTGTACATATAACAATTTGAATTATACAAAATTTTAATTTATAATTTATAATTTACCATAAATTATTTTTATTTATATGTTTAAGTATAATTTAATTTTTATTTATTTAATTCTAAATAAAGTTATAATCAAGGAAAAATTATATTTATTTTGAATAATTTTATACTAAAATTGATTAAGTTATTAAACAATAGAATGAAAATATAAGGAACATTTCAGTGATAAAGAATAAAATAAAAGAAGAATTTTTAGATTAATTTTTTAAATACATATCTATGTAATAATTTTACATTTTTTAAATAAAATTTGAGTTAATTATAAAAATCTCAAACTTTGCTCAATTTTACAATTATAACTCAAACTTTAAAATGTGATAATTAAATACTCAAACTTTCAATTTTTTTCAATTCTAACCTGACGTTAGTATATCTGTTAAGTTTGCTAGACGTGACTTGTCACATGTTTCAACACTTATACACGTCAGACCAAATTAATATAACTAATGAAGATTACCTAAACTACGTCGTTTAATAACATAACTAAAACTAAGTCATTTTTCGGAATGAAATCCCTAAATCAAAGGCAGCCTTTCATTTTATGCATTGCACCAAGCTCCTCTGTTCGTTCTCGCATCGCAACGCTTGAAACTCAATTTGTTCTCACATCAAACTTGTAACCAATTGCTAAAATCTCCAAATCAAACTCGAATGATAGCTTCTCCTCGCATCAACACAACAGTTTCTTTTCAATAGCTTCTTCTCGCACAAGCACAACAGTTTATCTTTGCGCCAGCACAGGAGAGATTTCAGCGATTGGCCACGAGTTTTATGTGAGAACAAAATGAGCTTCTTCCGCTGAGATGCCAGAACGAATAGAGTAGTTTGATGCGATGCAAGAACGAAGTGAGAAGTAGCAGACGCTTGTATGAGAACGAAGGGCTAACTTTAATTAAGGGATTTCATTCCCAAAATTGTAGTTTTAGTCATGTTATTAAATGACATAGTTTAGTTAGTCTTCATTAGTTATGTTTATTTTGTTCTCATGTATACAAGTGTTGGAATATGTGGCAAGCCACATCAACAAACTTAATGAAGACAATGTCAAAAATGTCACTCAACATCACAAAAAGAAAAGGATAAAGAAGACAGCTCGTCCAAAGATATTATCATCAAAGAATAAAATCTTCAATAATGTAAGTCACCTGTCGGTCATTACCTTCAATTATATAAGTCATCTACCGGCCACCAACAAAAGTAGATTCTTCAAATATGCTTTTCCTACTTTTTCTTTTGCTTTTGCTTTCTTTAACTTTTTGCTTTGTAAGCTCCGAGCATAGCTCAACATAAAAAAAAAAGCGCTCAATTATTATATCCTTGTCCAGACTCTTCCAATCTCATTCTAAGCCTAAGGATTGGCGTTTAAGAGAAAAATAGCAAAATAGGTATATTTAATTATGTTTTTAGTTTTTCATCATTATTATATATTTTAGTTCAGTTTTTTAGTCTATTTTATTCCTATTAAATGCCTATTTGTACTACTTATAGAAATATAATCTAGCAATAATACATATTGAAAGAAAGATTTCACTTAGTAGAAAACTTATTAAAACTTTTAGAGATACTTATAATTATTTAGAACAAATAAATGCTTCTGAAACTACTCTTCATAAGTTTAAAGAAATACTAAATCGAGATATAGAAAAAATAAATCGAGATACATAAAACTATAATCAAGAACATTTAAAATTAAAACAACTCTATAAATAATTTCAAGAACATTACAAATTTCATTATTCATGAATAGTTGTCTTATTTGTCAATTTATGTCATAATTATTTTTAATACAAAACTGTACACTCTGTAAGCAATTATTAACAAAAATTATTCATTTAGAAACTTTATTCACTGAATATAGATCAGAAAAAGAGTATTATGAAAGACTACGTAACTCATTCTCACACTCACGCTAACAATAACAATAATAATAATAATAATAATAAAGCATCAACACATAAATTGCTAATTAGTTAAGAATTCACCTTGCACACCGTATCAAACCCAACGTTGGTTTTAACAAACTGATTCTTCAAACCACTATTAAGAGTAACAGGAATACCAATATCTTTGTCGAGCATTTTTTTCAGAACAAATGTTTTTGCAAATTAAGTAACAATTAGGTCAACAGCCATTATTGAACCACCAAGTTTCATTATTACAATGATTCTTTTTGTCAATGAAAGTTGTTGAAAATAAAATCTCTTTTTTGATAGTCTGTAGCATAGAGCAATGCTCACTTGTCTAACAACTGCATCGTCCCCTTGATTAGACTGGTAGGTCACTTTCACAGGTTCAAAAGTAAGCACTTGTAACAAGCATATCCATAAGACTCTTAGGATATGTTTGGTTGAATGTAAGATTTTTAATGAAATGGAATAGTTTATAATGGAATGGAATGTAAATAGATGTAACTAGAAAATTGTTGTTTAGGAGGGATGGAAGGGTTCATAATGTAATATAGTGAAAAGTAGTTTATCATTTTATATTTCATCATAAATCCCTCAAATCGAAGATATCTCATTTTTACTATTTAGGATGGAATGAGATGTAATATGAAACTCTCCTCTTTCATCCCATTCCATTCCATTTTATTATAAACCCTCCTCCTAAACGATAGAATAATATTACATTCCATTCTATTCCATTAATAAACCCCCAACCAAAGATAGCCTTAGGTAAGCTCAAGTGATGAGTCTCATCATTTGCATGATTTTCAAAACATCTATTCTAATGTTTGAAATGTTGAAACTAGTGAAGGGGCTGCCATCATTATTTTTATTATTTCAATTGCCTTCGATAAATTATCATCCTACGAGTTTATGAAGAAGTCAGAAATGTACTGTTTCTTGCTATCGATAACATTAAAATTAATGTACGAAAGCTTTCATCTCCTGTTTATATAGATCATTTTGTAATGCATAACACAAGCCTTAGTTATGCGCCTAGGATTAATACAGGCCTTAGTTATATGCCCAAGATCAAACGTGAAAGCAAATAAATTAACAAAATGCAGAAAACATCTATTTTGCTTTCCATAATTTCGAACGATCTTGACGACCTTTACAAAAGTTGATCAATTGAATGTCGTTAATGTCTTTCTGTTTTTTTCTTAATGCGTGAACTCTTAATGGGTTAAAGAATCCGAACATTCATGACTTACCTAAGCAGATAACAAGAGACCTTAGCAACTATATATAGTAACTGTATTATATCTCCCCATCACAGGCCCAATGCATGTTCGAAAAATTACAAACATTCTCCCCCTTAGATAATATATTAATTATAGTATTTGTAACAACAATAAAACCAGTAAAAGTAGTTAAGTCAAATCAATGTATTGGTCGATCAAGTTTAAAAAATCATTTGACCTGTAAGGCTTTCGATACTGAAAAATATCAAATGCATATGTCATGTGCGACATGGATCTAATACAATCATGCATATCTAATACCTCATTAACATGAATGAGAAAATAAAGTGTGGCAAACTAGGATAATACCTATATGATTTGAAATGTATCATCTTTCCGTTTGTTGGTCTCAATTTCTCTGAACTTTATGCTAAACTACACTATAGAAATTTGTTTTCTCTCACTAAATGCTAAACTGCATTTGAGAAAATCTTTATGAGAACAAATGCTTATATCACCCTATGTCATGTCAAAATTATGGATTTACATGTATATCTGTATGTGTCCTAGTGACACAGGCTCATGGTCAATTTGTATATATATGCCCAATGACCTTTTACAGTGCTTAAAATCTACATAGATCTTAAGACTTTCACCTGTATTATGATAATATATAATAACATATATGACTGAGAGCAAAATAATGATCATCTCTATTGATAAAACATACTATCATAATACATGAAAACATATAAATGTATAAGGGGCAAATACAATAATCCTTAACTAATAGTGTCTAAGGACTTTAGTATACTCATACTATACACAAGTCTCTCAAAAATAAGTGGGCCAAATCCTTTAGTTAAAGGATCACTAAGCATATCCTCAGTGATTAGATTCTCTATCTCAATGCTACCTTTCTGTATTAAGTCCTTGATGGTCAAATGCTTGACCTCCAAATGCTTAAACCCTTTGTTGTTCTTATTGCTATTACTAAACAAAACAACAAGCAAAAAGATTATCACAATATAATTAGATGGGCTTAGCCACTGAATCAACTACAGACAGCTTAGAAATCAAGTTTCTATGTCAAACTGCCTGTGTACTAGCCTTATAACATGCCATAAACTTTGCAAGCATAGTAGAGGAAGTCACCAATTTCTATTTGACACTCTTCTCCAATACTACACCATCTGCTAACAAAAAGATGTACCCTGATGTGGGCTTTATATCATCCAAACACATAGCAAAATCTGAATCTGTATAGCCTATGAGGTTTAGACTATTGACCTTTCTAAATCTCAACATATAATTCTTAGTTTCGTTTAAATACCTCAACACTCGTTTAACTGGATTCTAGTGGTCTATTCCTAAGTTATTTAGATACCTAGCAATCCAACAGTAAATGCATTGTCCATTCTAGTGCACATATGGGCATACGTCAAGCTACCAACTGCCTTAGAATAAATCACATTCTTTATAGCCTCTCTCTCCATATCATTATTTGAACACTGTGTCAAAGATAATCTCTCACCATAAGAGATAGGTGCTACAATAGGTTTACAATCAGTCATAATAAACCTTTGCAGTACTCACTCAATGTATGCTTTTTACAAGAAAACCTAACGAATATTGAGACCTATCTTAGTGAATCCATACATCTAGGAAAAAAAATGTTTAAC
>JANSVB020000413.1:575740-586605 GCA_025504935.2 Erythroxylum haughtii
AATCAAATTAAATCAATCCTAGGAAATCATCTAGGTTGACTCACAGTACGCTCCAATAAGCTATTGCCTGGATGGTCTGGCAATGTTCGATTGGCATCCGATATGCTCCTTTAAAAATATACAAAACACATTCACAAATATCACATTTTTGCATAAATACACAAGTGATGTTGTTTTAACTTTATTTTGGAATTATTTATCTTATTCTATGATTAATCTTTTTGGATATATGTAAAAATGATAAATTATTCATGTGTGAATCTATTGTCAGAATCTAGATTGCAATACGTAATCATTGTGACTCTGATTCACTTGTGGTAAACTAATGGTCACACATTATCAAGGATAACATAGCATAGGTTAAATAATCAAAGCTTATGTGGTTTTTGCTTAGATTTATTTGTTTTCCTATCAGATAATGTGATTGTCATACTAAATCTAGAGAGCTTATTCTAGGTTTTCTTATAGTCATACCTAATTAAAGAACTTGTTTTGATTAGATACAACCTAAGGAACACTTGGGATTAAAAACGCTTATTGTCAATTCGGTTAATAGTTTCAAAGAAAGGTAAGAGAATAAAATGATAATTAATTGTGCATATTGTGTGAAGGTCGAGATTACATCAGAAACAGGATTCAAACTTGTTAATTAATCTTAGCACTTTTATACTATTTAGTTTGATTTGTTTTTAATAGTTTACTTTTACTTTAATTTGTTAACAAAATTCAACCAAACCCTCAATCCTAATACTGGTTTATATAAAAATCAATATGCAATCTCTGTGAATACAATCCTGGCTCATCACTATTACAAATTTAGTTATGTAGAGTTAGATTTTAGTTTTTGGTATGTTTGATGTGCATAGAGAATTTTGGGGTCATTACTAGGAAGTGAAATGATTTATTTTTTATATACTGATTGGTTTTTTGTATAGCAGTGACAAGATATCCTCATCAGGACCCTATACAATTTGATCTTGAGATATAAAGGGCCTTATAAAGGTTACATAGGAAATCAGAACAAATTCAAGAATAGAGTAAGGAACTAATTTGGGAGAAACCATAGCGAATCTGAGAAATATAAGGAAGTTGGTTGCACCAAACTTGACTCAAAAACCCTTGTGCATTACTTTTCGAAATTTTTCTGGACATATTACTTTTGAGCTTAAGTTTGGCTTAGCCTATCTTGTGCCTAAATTTCATATTTTTGCAGGTGAGAATGCTCATAAGCATCTCAAGGAGCTCAATATGGTCAATCTTAGTATGAAATCTTTAAGGGTGATGGAAGAGTAGACTATATTAAGATCCTTTTTGTTTTCACTAAAGTATACAACAAAAGACTGGTTTTTAATTTACCTGTAGGGAGTGTAAGCATATCAAATTGAATAAGCTATTTTTTCTAGAAGTAATTTTTGTCATCAAAGATAGCCAACATAAGGAAAGAGATTTACAAGATAAAGCAACATCATAGAGAATCTCTTTAAAAGTTTTAGGAAAACTTTAAAAAGTTATGTACTAGTTATCCTCATCACAATATCACATAATGACTCCTTATCCAATACTTTTGTGAAGGATTATTGCCTATGGATAGGAGCTTAGTAGATGTAGTAAGTGGTGCAACACTGTGTGAGGCTAGAACATTAATTAAGCATATAGCGGTGCACACGTAATAATTGAGCATCCAAAATGATGTTCGTAAGGTAAATGATGTAAAGAATTCATCCATAAAACATCATTTAGATGAACTAACATCTTTTGTTAAACAAGTTGTTGTAGGGTAGACATTGGTAAAAACTTACGTTATATGTGTAAATACAAACTATCCAACAAGTGAGTTTCCAAATCTATAAGATGGAAACATGAAGTATGTCAATGATGTAGGGGCAATTTTTCCCATCAATACAATCTATATTTCTAGACCTATAACCCTGGTTAGGGAGATCACTCAAACCTAAGCTATGGTGGGAATAGGCAGTAGAACTACTTCTTGTATAGGCCACAAGGTGCGTAACAATTTCAAACTAGACCACAAGCCTCTTCTTCTAACTCAGGTGTATCATTAGAAGAAATAGTTTAATCTTTTTTCACTAATACTTTGTAATTCCAACAAGATGTAAAATAATTTTAGAAAGAGACAGGATCTCGATTTTAAGACATAAGGTCTAGCATCCAAAATTTGGAGAACCAGATGGATTAGATGGCAGTGGCTATCAACCACTTAAAATCATAAAACGGAGGAAATTTTTCATCTCAACTTGAGATAAATTTAAAGAATGTTTGTTCTGCAACTTTGAGGAGTGGTAGGGAGCTTAGCGATCCCAAAAGGACCCTACAAAGGATGGACAATAAAGATGAGATTAAGAAGGAGTCAAGAGAAGAAGGAAATCTTTGATCTAGCTTTAAGGTAAATTTTGAATGTCCTAATTTGGTTAAGACTGACCTTCCACCTTTTCCTAGCAAGTTCCAAAAATCAAACAAGGAGGAAAAGGATAAGGAGATATTTGAGACTTTTTAAAATGTATAAGTAAATATAACTTTGCTAGATGCAATCAAACAAGTGCTAAGGTATGCAAAATTTCTTAAAGAATTGTTTACTAATAAGAGAAGCTAAAAGGTAATGAGAAGGTCTTGATGAGTGAGAATGTTTCTGCAATTTTTAGAAAGAAAATACCTTTGAAATATAAGGATCTGGGTTTGTTTACCATTTCTTGTAAGATTGGTAACATTTTAGTTAAGAAAGTCATGCTAGATTTAAGAGCATCTATCAATGTTATGGCTTACTTTATCTATCCTACTTTAAACTTAGGCCTTTGAAAGAGACCATTGTTATGAGGATGTTTTGGTGTAGATGAATAAGATGTTGTTTCGTACAAATTTTTATATAGTGGATATGAATGATGAAATCTCATATAATCCTATACCTATATTACTAAGGATACCATTTCTTAACATGAACCACTAAGATAAATGTTCATAAGGGCACCCTTAGAATCAAAATTTGATGGAGGAAGTAATAATTTCAATATTTTTGTTTCCATGAAACATCCTCAAAATGATTATGTTTTCTTTGTTTATGTGATTAATCCCTTAGTGCAAGAAATGTTTAAGTTAAATTGTAGAGATTGATTAGAAATAGTTTTAACCAAGCATCTGGAGTTGGAAGCCACTAATGATGTTGAATTGAGATAGGAACTAACTGAGATAGCGACTACCTTACATTTTTTAGAAACCTCTCATACAAGGCATGAACTTACCTTGATACAGTTACATAAATCTTACTAGAGACTATCACCTTCTGATGTGCACCTGATGTGGAGCTGAAATCACTACCCGCTCACTTAAATTATGCATATTTAGGAAATAATCAGACTCTTTTAGTTATTATTTCTGGAGTTTGACTTATGATTAGGAAGCTAAACTTGTTTGTGTGATAACTTCTTGTTGTAATGATGAGGAAGATAACAGTGATGAAGATATTTCAGAAGATGGTGTGACTGGCGATGGAGATAAAATTTATGAAAGACAAAGGAATGCTAAGGATTTATAAGGAGCAAGATGCTAATTTCGAGTTTGACTATGCCATGAGCAAGATGGCCATTACACCCAAGAACAATAAGTAAAGAGTTGCAGGTTTGGGGGTGAACGAATGCAAATGCCTTAAAGAATAAGGCCATCTACCAGTCCAGAGTCCCTGTGATAAGAGAAGACAGAGACGCAAAAATTATAAAAGCATAAAAACAAATGGAAAGTGATCATGTAAGGAGTGGGGGCTTTCACTTGGTTTTTGTTTTCTTAGTCAATAGCCAGACTTCTGAGGAGAATTTGTATTCCATGCTTTTAATACTCAGTGAGTAAAATTATTCAGTGTAATATTGTTGGAATTAGACTGTGGCTTTTGCGAGTGTAATTGTGTAAATCTGAGGATGAGATGCTTAAAGCTTCCACAGCTCCGCCTTCAAAAGAAGTCCCTGAGAACGAGACTACGCCAACCTTTTCCTTTTTCCTTACGAAAAAGGTCCATATTAACGTAGCGTTTGGTTAGCGTCCTCAGAGGCGAGGACGGAGGACAAGAACATAAAAGTTCTATCCTCCGTGGTGTTTGTTTGTCGTCCTTGCCCATTTTTTTCCGTCTTCAGAGGACAAAGACAAAAAAATTTGTTCCATCCCAGTTAAGTCGATTAGAAAAAATGTCCCTGTATCGGAATATATTTCATGGTTTCCCAACAGAAATACGTGGACTCACCAATCTTTATTACCTAGACCTATCCGAGAACAAGTTTAGTGGACCTGTACCTCTTCAACTCTCAAATTTGACAAGCTTGGTGTATTTGCACCTTAGCTGCAACATTTTCAATAGTTTACCTATTCAGCTAGGCCAGTTAATCAAATTGGAAGAGCTTTTTGCCCATACCAATCAATTTATAGGCCTATTACCAACTGAAACCTTACAAAGGTTTTCTGAACTTCGACTCTTGGATCTCTCCCACAACAACTTCGCGGGACCTATCCCACTTCAGCTTGCAAATTTAACAAGATTGGAGTCTTTGAACTTGAGCTACAACAATCTAAACGGTACCATTCCTGAATTTTCACCTAGGTTGATCGAGTATAATTTCTCATACAACTCTTTTTGGGGTCAAATACCATGTAACTTTACGCTGGCTAATCCTTCTGCATTTTTGGGCAACAAAGGTTTATTGATGGCAGAAATAAATGTTCTTTGCTCACCATCCTCCACAGAACGACCGAGAAGCAAAAAGGTTCTCTATATTGGTCTTCCCATCATCGTGTTCACAGCGTTCTCAACACTTGGGTGTTTGTTTGTCTGGTGGCGTCGACGTACCATGAAGATTTCCCCACAAGAGTCCATGGCACTGAAGAACGGAGACCTATTCTCCATCTGGAACTACGACGGAAGGATCGCTTTTCAAGACATCATCGAAGCAACTGATAATTTCGACATCAGATATTGCATTGGAACTGGTGGCTACGGCAGTGTTTACAAGACTCAACTTCCGAGTGGCCACGTGGTTGCAATTAAGAAACTGCACAAGTTAGAATCTGAAGAACCAGCTTTCGACGAGTGTTTCAGGAACGAGGTGAAGATCCTGACAGAAATTCGTCACAAGAACATAGTGAAGCTACATGGGTTCTGTTTGCATAGGCGATCCATGTTCTTGATATACGAGTACATGGAAAAAGGAAGTTTGTTTTACGCTCTCAGAACCGATTCTCTAGCTATGGAGTTAGGTTGGAGAAAAAGGGTTAAAGTCATCCAAGGCGTAGCTTATGCTTTAGCTTACATGCATCATGATTGCAATCCTCCAATTGTTCATAGGGACATATCAAGCAACAACATCCTCTTAAATTCTTCGTTGGATGGATTTATCTCAGACTTAGGTGCCGCTAGGATTCTCGATCCTGGTTCTTCTAATCGAACCGTAGTGGCCGGTACTCGTGGATATATTGCGCCAGGTTAACTCGTTTTCAACAGTTTTGTCTATTGCATTTTATAAACTTACATGCTTACTGAAAGTGCTTAATCGAAATTTCCCTCTAATGGGTTTCCTTTCCTTTCTATTCTCACTGCAAGTTCTGCAGAGCTTGCTTACACCATGGTTGTGAACGAGAAATGCGACGTCTTTAGCTTTGGTGTGGTGGTGCTAGAAACAATCATGGGGAGACATCCTGAAGACATCGTTTCCACAATATCACTACTACGAGATTGTCCATCTCTGATGTTGAAAGATATGCTAGATTCACGACTCTCCTATCCCAACAACAATCAAGAAGTTGCTCAAAGTTTGGTCCTCGTGGTCAGCATCGCACTGGCATGCCTGCGCTTTCATCCAAATTCTCGACCAACAATGGAGCAAGTTTGTCGACAACTTCTTGGTTCGAGGTCGCCATTGCCTGTACCATTACATCTTGTCTCATTGAGGGATGTGATGAATCACGGAAATACGTACTGTACCCTCTAGCTAATAAATAAGTTGATGTTCTTACATGATTCCTGGAGATCGGGGGAGTGGAGAGTAAGTAATTTATTGGCTTACGCCAATTGCATAAATGCTAACGTTCTAGATGTCATAGAGGACAAGACAACTTTGTTCACATAAATTTTAGTAAAAAAATGAAACTGAAGTTTCAATGACTTAATACTTTTAATTTTAAGATATGAGCTCTTCAAGCCTCCTCTTAATTCTTTTCTTTCTAACATGTAATACCATATGCTAGTGGAATATCAACACAACTTTGATTGTTTAATTCCTATTCAATATATTGATTTTCAAGTCAAATAATATTAGACACGGTTTCCCGCAGACGCGGAAGCTATGACTTTGAAATTAGCACTTCAATCAAATATTTTTCCAACTTTTCCCTTTCTCTCTTTTAACATCCTGAAATTCAAATACAAATGTACAAAACCCTAGGAAGGTGTACATGGTTGACGAAAACTTGAACGATTTCTGATGAGGGTATAACAAAGATAACTTGACCGGGTACGGTACGTTGAATTCTCAAAGATGTATTTTATCTCTCTTTCCTTGTATTAAAATTTTTAATATAAGTAGAGTATAGAACCCCTTAATAAGAATTAGACATAGGTCAATCATCATTAAAATGACTAGTACAATTGTGACTGAATATTAGTTATCACTTAAAATAAACGCAGTAATAATCGGACTGGGCTACTGGGTAATTCGGATCAAACATATTCTGATACTATATTAAAATTTTTAATATGTAGAGTGTAGAGTTTATTAACAAGAATTAAGTTTGTGTTAACTATTGTCAAAATGGCTAAAATTAGTCATTTAAATAATTGATCATTACTATGTATAAATCATTTAATATTTTCATATTTAGTAAATGTGCAATTCTTTAACACCTTAAATTTAGTTTAAACTCATTTGATTGTTATAAAATAATATTATTTTAGTGTAATTAATTAAAACAATATTATTCTAGTTTTAATTTTTAATATTTATAAATTATTAACAATGTTATTTCAAATTTTTATACAAAAATATCGTTATTTTAACTATAACATTAACATTGAGATTGAGTACTTTAGAGTCATTATTCCAAACTTAAATTCGACAAGAAAGTATACTCACTTAAACTTGACTCATTAAATTTAGACTTGATCGAATTAAAATATTATTAGTATTTCACACACAATAATATAATTTAAAGATATTTTAAGTATTTTATTGTTATAATTTTACATATAACGAAAAATTATATAGATATGTATAGAACTAATAAATAATTATAAACTCACCGATATAGTTAGAAAATTTTGATTATAGTTCTTTATAGAAAAATTTAGATGACTTATCATATTAATTTGACTTTAGATATATATAACTTTGAAATTCTCTCTTAAATGATTTTATTAAGATAATTTGACTTTATTATTATTTCACATTATAGTAAAATTTTAGAAAATAAAATTTATTTTTTAACTAAAAATAAGGAATATTTTAAAGTTTATAGAATCTAAATAATTTTTTCAAATTTTAATGTTTAAAAATTAATTCCTAATGTTGTTCTTATATGCCATAATTAATAACTTTCTTATAAAGTAACAAATATCTGTATATAATTAAATAAGAATTTAAAATATATAAAGAAATTATTAGTGAGTATTAAATAACAATAATATCCAATATGTTAATTTCAAAAATTAGAGATTTATCTGTAAAAACTAATAATGTAATTAAAATGCTTCAAAAAATATATTTTAAGTTCATTTTAGTCATAATTTATCAAATAAAATTAAATTTTGTATAAATACACTTACTTTTATTAAAACACTTACTTCTTTATTAATTTTGAGTAAGTTAATTGTCAATCATGATTTTTATTTCTCTGGTATACTTAAAATAATGTCTCAACAACAATCTTCTTGATTAAATAATATGAAAATCACTTCTTCTGTTGAAAATTTAGCAAAATTTATAAGAAATTCATAGTGTGATTGGAACTAATTTACACGCATCAATACTAATTAGTTTCTCTAACAAGTAAAAAAAACAACACTAGAAAATTTTCAAGAGAAATTTTTTGGATATTGAGTTACTAAAAACTAGAATTAGACTTGGCCAACCTAATTGCACAATCCAGTTTAAATTTTTTAAAAATTAAAAAAAAGATATGTTTGATTGAGTTTTAATTAACTACAAGCCACTTAAATTTGATTAGGTTTAAGCTTGGGCTTGAAAATTTGGGATGGATTAAGTTTCAGTTCGGGTCGATAATTGAAAGTAAATAATCTAAATTGAGTCATTTTAAGACTAATCAGAACATGTAAATCAAATTAAATAATAACAATATCTCATTAAAAGTCTTCTTGAGACGTAAGATATGAAGAAGTTTAAAAGTATGTAGCTTTATTCTTAAATAATAGAGAGATTGTTTTTAATAGACTGATAAAGAAAAAAGGATAAAAGGACAAAAAAGAAATAATTTTTTGAGAACTATTTGTAAAAAAATATCAAAACTACAACAAAAGATAAAAAAATATATAATATATAATATAAAATAAAATAGAAATAAAGAATCATAATAATACATATTAAATAATAAAAGTATTGATAAAAAAAAGATAATAGTAATGATAACAATAATAATATCATTACATATAATTAAAAAAATTATAAATAACAATAATAAAATAAATAATACCATACAAATAGAACAAGGTAAAGACTAAAAATATAAGATAAAATAAAAATAGAAATAGAGAATAATAATAGTACTAATAATGATGATGATGATGATGATGAAAGTAATAATAAAATAAAAATAAAAAATAGAGGATAGTAGTAGTAGTAGTAATAATAATAATAATAATATAAATATAAATAATATAAATAAATACATATGAGCATATGCAAGTATAAAAATAAGTAATAAAATAAACACTACAATAAATATAGAACAAAATAAAGAATAAAATAAAGATAAAATAAACAAATAAGAAAGAAGATAAATCAATCAATCAAACAAGTCAATGCGAGAGAATGACTAGGCTAGGTAAAGAAATGGTTAAGCTAAATAACTATGAGAGAAGTACTACAGAATGAGAGTTTAGATTAAATAACTATGAGAAAGAAAAACACCTCTCTATATAAGATCTTTCGCTTATATCTTAATATGTTAAAGCTTTCTATCGAATGTCAAGTCCTCGATAAGTTCTAACATAACCATATCATTTTTAATTACCTTTCTCTAGCTCTTCTTAGGCCTTCCTCGTTTCCTCTTATAGTCTATAAGTGAAATCTGCTTGCATTTTCTCATTGGAGTATCAGGATGTCTCCTCTTAACATGTTTAAACGATTTAAACTTATTCTCTTTTAATATTTCATCAATATTAGTCACTTTTAATTGTCTTATCATTATATTTCTGACCTTATCCTTTTCGTAAGATTGCACATCAAATAGAGCATCGTCAACTCTGTCATTATTAAATTATGACAACTAACATATTTAATGGGTCAACACTCTGTCTCATAGAACATAACCGGTAAAATCGCTAAATAATAGAATTTACCTTTGAGCTTTAGTATTATCTTTTTATCACATAAAACTTCTGAAGTACTTCTCCATTCAAGCTATCCTAATCTAACATGGTGAACTATATCTTCATCTATCTCTTCATTGCTTTGGATGATAAATTCTCAATACTTAAAATGCTCTTTCTATGGTCTAACTTCTGAATCAATCTTTATCTTCACATCAGAAGTCACCCTATGGCCTAAAGAATTACACTCTAAGTACTCAATCTAAGCCCTGCTCAATTTAAAGCCCTTTGACCTTAGTGTCTCTCTTCGAAGTTCTAACTTGATATTAACACCCTTTTTTGTCTCATCTACTAAAACAATATCATCAATAAACAACATACACCAAAGTACCTCCCCTTAGTTGTTCTTGGTTAACTCCCCATCACTACTACAAATATAAAGGGACTTAACGAGGAGTCCTGGTGTAGTCCAATATCAATAGAAAAATGTTCTATATCTCCTTTTATCATCTTTACTCTAGTTTTTACACTTTTATACATAACCCTCATATTTCGTATATATGTCATAAGAACTCGTTTAACTTCTGAACATCTTCACATGATTTTTCTAGGTATCCTATCATAATCCTTCTTTAAATCAATAAAAATCATATGAAAGTTACATTGTCTGTCCCTGTAATATTCCATTAATCTCTTAAGAAAATGCATAGCTTCTATCGTGGACTTTCATAACATGAAACAAAACTAGTTCTCTGAGATCGATGAACTCTTTCTCACTCTGTTCTCAATCACCTCTATAATTTCATTGTGAGACTAAGTAGTTTGACATGTCTATAATTGTTACAGTTTTGAATGCCTCCTTTGTTTTTGTATAGAGGAATTAACATATTAAATCTCCACTTATCTAACATTTTGTCTAACTTGAGGATCACATTAAAAAGCTTGTTAGCTAAGGAAGACCCTATTTATCTAGGCTCTTTCACACCTTTATAAATATCTCATTAGACCTTACTACCCTTCCATTCTCCATCTACCTCAAAGCTCTTTTAATTTCTTCTCTTATGATCTATCAGTAATATTAAAATTACAATATCTCTCGGACATGTTAAGATTACCTAAAAATTTTCCTCTATACCTTCATTAAAAAGGTTATAAAAATATCTCTATAATCTTTCTTTAATGTCATTTTTAGCCACAAGCACCCGCCCTGTTTCATCTTTTCTAAAAAAACTTGATCTAAGTTTTTAGCTTTCCGGCTGATGGTAACCACTCATAAGATCAATTTTGGTAAACACACATGCACCATGCAATTCATCAATCATATCATCCAATC
>JANSVB020000413.1:609186-620101 GCA_025504935.2 Erythroxylum haughtii
AGTCAGAGTTTTTGTGTCACTCGAATATGTATTTTGTTTGGTTTATTTGGGCCTGTACATATTCTTTGGATTTGTTTATGTGAGATGTATTATATGTGTGTTAAAATAAAACAATGCATATGTGTAGTTTTTAACAAATGCATGTGTGAAATGTTTTGAGATTATTAAGATAGCACATCCTGGGGGTGATTATGTCACATGAGATGATTAATTAAGATCACAAATCAGAAGGAACATAAGTCAAATAGATTGATTTATCTTATTTACACATTATTAGTTATGTTTATTCATTTTTAATAATATAATTTAATAATATATATTTTTATACTAGTAACGAGACCATATAAATCATAAATCATAAATCATAAATCATAAATAATATATAATAGATTTTTATTTATCAATAGTAAGAATCAATAAAATTAATTATTAGTTATTTATAAGAAGTATTAATTATAAGTAAAAATAAAAATTAGTGATTAAATTGAATGGAACACTTAATTAATTTACTATCATAAAGCTATATATAAATATATTATTATTAGTTAATGAATATAACTTTTATTTTAATATAATAAAATAAAATATATATAGGTCGGCTGGTCAGTTGGAATGCTAGTCTTTGCCACGTAACTTTTGTATGACAAATGCAAATTTAATTTCCATAATTCTCATATTTATCTTTCAAATTTTATGAGATGGTATTAATAGTTTACCCTATCAATAGAACCCAGGCTGTTTAGGACATGAGATAACATTGACATGTCACCTCTTACACAACATAGATAAGGTGGCTATGTGCATATATAATGATTAAGAAGGCAATTCAATTGCAGAAACTCCAAGAAAATAGGAAGATTATAATGTCGTATGTTGAAAGCGCACAACATCGTTGAATCTCCATCTGCGCCGCGTTGCCTGACGGTTTGGGATAGTCTTAGTTTTACCAGGTTTTGTTTCTAATCATTATCACTTCTCTCGACCTCTACATCAACATTCTTCGTCATTTCTTTCATGTACGTACAATACCAACTTTCAATTTTAATTTGCCATTGATTAATATGAGATGACTTATCTTTTTGGTGATCAATTAATGCTTTCAAAGAAACTGGAGATTTCATGTCTAAACAATGAGGAATATATATAGTACTAACATGAAATGTCTTTTGAGTTTTTTTTTATAAAAACTTTTGTGAAAAGGAGTTTTGTTTAGGAGAAGATCAGGACTTTTGTTTCTGTTTGTCTCCTTCAAGGAAAAGTAGTAATGGAATGGTCTTTTCCTAATCTTAACATGAACGAAATATCGAAAAAAGATAAGAGAATATAAATGAATAAAAAAAAGGATGTAGTACTTGACCTTTCAGCTTGCATTATGTATCATTAATCAGAGGACAAGCAACTTCAAACCTTGACATGACAAATTAGATAATAAGGTAAACAACTAGCAAGCCTTGTTTTGGTTTAATTAAGAACTTTGTCCTCATTTTCATAATTGAAGGAGAGCAAGTTGCTCTGATCTGTTATACTCTCTTCATGTTGAGCCGACAAAGACGGGGGTAAATACAGAAAATGATTGGCCCCAGCTGATATCATCCGTGACTTCAAACTTGAGCAAGTGGAATCTTCCCTCATTTGCATGTTATGGCAATTTTATGTATGCCTTTTCAACTTGACGTGCTTTAGGAGTCAATTTTGACTTCTCTTTGTCCATTTAACAAACTGATAAAGTTTCAGTGTTTTTTCCGTTTTAAACAGAATTAAGAAAAAGTTTCAATATTTTTTAAAAATATTTTAACAGTTCAAAATTTTCATTAATATAACCTTGAAAAATAGGCCAAATTTGGTAATTCATGAGTCTTGAGCTGATTACTGGGCAGCATATACATTCCAAAGACATCAACAATATAATACCCTTCCTAGGTTGCTTCCTACCCCAGTTGAGTAGCCAATATTTACGTGCATATGTCTCTCGTGTCACCACTGTCCAGACATCAACTCTTACCAGCATTCATCCGTCGTTTATTTGCGTCATCTGTTGTTCAAACTGCTTCTTGTTTTGTTTGTCTCTATCTTTGCCTGCTACTTCTCAGGGCTTTCCTTTTCTTGAAGGATCATTTCAGCTTCTGTTATCTATAAAAGATTGGTGTTGGAGAAAGTGTTATTAGAAGTACTAGCCGCTAAACATTGGAGAGAAGCATATCGATTGGGACTACTTATTCCTAGTTTCTGCTCCTTGCTTCCTGTTGTCCATCTTATTACCAAGCCTGACATATATATAGGAGAAGATGGGTTTCTTGTCACTGTTTGAGGTTGCCTCCATGCCAATTCTACAAGTCTTGTTAATAAGCGGCTTGGGAGCTTTCATGGCTACCGACTATTGCAATCTTCTTTCTGCTGATACGCGACGGTCCCTCAATAAGGTACACTCTACGTTTCCAGCTGTCCCTGTTCTTCTTTTTTCCGTCCACGTAGAAAGCTGTCCATTTTAATTAGCGATTTGCAGATTGTGTTCATGGTGTTCACGCCCGCGCTCATGTTTGCTAGTCTGGCGGAGACCGTCACCTTCCAAGACATTATATCCTGGTAGGCTAACTCTATACAAATAATTTAAGTTCCATGAACATGTTAACGCTGAGACATCTCGAGTGTGTTCAGTGAAAAGGACGAATAAGAGACAAACTTACATCTGACATGCAAATACGATATTTTCACGAGTTACTAGATAGCAAAACAAAAGGCGTGACGTAAAGTTTGAGACTTTTCACGTTCCCATAGTCACTTTACAGCAAAATTGACATTTCTTGTCAATCTGTTCAGGTGGTTCATGCCCGTTAACATAGGCCTCACCTTCTTGATCGGAGGGATTCTGGGGTGGATACTGGTTAAAATACTAAGACCCAAGCCCCATATAGAAGGACTTGTCATTGCTTCATGTTCATCAGGTAATTTGAATTCTGTACACCTAATGATTGGGCCTCAACAATTATGTCTTGTTAACTGTCATGCTCATCGAAACAGGTAACTTGGGAAATCTTGTGCTAATAATCATCCCTGCAATCTGCGACGAGGACGCAAGTCCATTTGGTATACCAAGCACTTGCCGCTCCATTGGACTCTCATATGCATCTTTTTCTATGGCGGTAAGGCAATTGTTACCTCTTTTCTACTCACATTGAACAAATTTGTACCTATATATCTAATATTATATTATATTTGGTTCAGCTTGGTGGCTTTTTCATCTGGACCTATACTTACCAGCTTGTACGAAGTTCTGCAACGAAATTCAAAGCTCTTGAAGCAGCTGACAGTTTTTCAAAAGAAGCCAACACAGATTTGGAAGCTTCCCAAGAAACTCACCTTCTGAAAGGGAACGATAAGGAACATGCTTCTGTAGTTATGTCGGAAAGCCAAATAGTAAGTGTCCTCCTCCAAAGTCCTTGCATGTCGGTCATCACATGCAAGCATGCATATAGAGAAGACAAGTAACTGTTAGACCCTTTTTTTTTCCCTTTCTTCAGAGTGCGTCGCATGGAAATGGGCAGGCCTCATTATGGAGTAAAGCTATTGGATTTTGTCATCAGATTTTGGAGGAGCTATTAGCGCCCCCAACGCTTGGCGCGGTAAGTTGTTTTAGGAGTTGACACTTGAACTGGGAAAAAGAGTCCCCATGAACTTAAAACTCGTTTTGACTTTTATCTCAGATTGTAGGACTTGCCTTTGGAGCTGTTACATTTCTGAAGAACTTGATAATTGGAGAAAATGCCCCATTGCGGGTGATCCAGGACTCCGTGAAATTAGTCGGGTATGTATGCATCATAGCATCTAAAAGGCTTTAGTCTTCAAGAAGATGTCCATAATATATAATTCTCGGGTTGTAGGGATGGAACTATTCCTTGTATCACGCTCATACTGGGAGGAAACCTGATTCAAGGTCTACGGTCATCAAGAATCAAACCAATGGTCATCATAGGAGTGGTGTGTGTTCGTTTCTTCATACTCCCAGCAGTTGGTATTTGGGTTGTTAAAGTGGCTAGCAGCCTTGGCTTCCTTCCAGCAGACCCTCTGTTCCACTTTGTGCTCATGGTTCAGTACACTGTTCCACCTGCCATGAATATCGGTAAGCCTTCTCTCCTTACTTATATTTAGCCTTGTAATTTTCACACACATACTGTTCCTCATCAGATGTAGAATTAGAGTGGTTAAGCATGTGCAACGATTTAAAGCTTCCTGAATTGTTAATGCAGCTACGATGGCGCAGCTGTTTGATGTGGGGCAAGAAGAATGTTCAGTTCTCCTCTTATGGGCATACCTAGCTGCTGCCGTGGCACTCACATTATGGTCCACTATCTACCTGTCGATTCTGTCATGATCGGGATAAACGATTGTTAATTAGTATATATCAATTTTTTTCTTGGTTCATTTTCGATTTCGAATTAATCAGCACTGCATTGGCAATTTAGAATTACTCGGCCATACGTTAGATCGGATTGATATTGTTTCTTCCAGGGACGGAGGAACCATGAAAAGCAAAGGCCACATTAATTTTATTTTTCAATTGTTAGGAAGTGAAACTTTGTAAATCTATTTCTCTAATTTTTAAATAACTAAAACTGCAATGCCAAGGAAATGTAATTTGCATAGTTAAACCAACATCTTAAGATTATTATTATTATTATAAAAAGACCTTGCAAGGAAAGAAAAGCCAAATGCCTCAACACAACACTCGCGCCTATGCCATAAACTCATCCATCTAACCCAAATGGCCTATCAAATAAAGGGCACATTTTGAGAACACACAGGGAATTTGTATAAAATGAAACTAAATATCAGCTAAGCCTGTATTTTACAAGAAAATCATAGCAATACCTCATTCTAACTTTCCATTTTAAATGTCTTCTGAAGGCAACACAGAAGAGTTTAAAGAAGGGTAAGTTGGAGTTTAGGCCTGTTAGGCTGCGGCTCTACAACTTCCAGATGAACATTCACTTTCTGCAGTACACCGTATGAAACCGTACCATCCATCTTCTTTATCTTCTGCTGCTGCTCATCTACATACCATTCACCACTTCCTTTCTCACTCCTTGTCGTCAAGTATACTGACCCCTCAATACCATACCTGCACCAAATCATACCGTGATTGATTCTTCTAGACAAAAATGCTTATAAAATACACATATGCTAAACAGCAGAGATGTAAACTGTAAAGAAGAAAAAAAAAAGAAAAGAAAAGGTACACACTTGGGAACAAATACAATAAAACCATTTGATCTGATTTTCACTATCCTGGCCTCCGTGTCTGTAGGACTGCAACAAAACAGAGATGGGATAAGGAAAAATGAAAGGAATGATATCAGTCTGCTAATAAGTTTGTATGAACATGCATATGCACACGGGAGAGAGAGACGGAGACAGAAAACCATAGATATTAACACTTACCGTTTTCTGAAGAATATAAGCGTATGGAGCTCTACTGAACCTCGGCTTGCCATCTGTGCATTCCTATGCCGGTCATTTAAATCTGTACATAGTAAGCAATATCTCTGACATTGAACATAGGCAGATAAAATGAAGTACAAAATTCAACTAGTTTTAGATGGCGCACACACAAATAGAAAGGCAAAAGTTAGATTTAAGAAACATTTCCTCAATGAAGGAAATTCAATACAACAATCTATGAAAGATGCATATACCAAGAATAGTAATCAAGTGCTTTATCCACAGAAACAGAGAATCGTTCCAGTATTTCCATAATTGTAACAACAAAGTTGAACACGAAATAAGTACAACACTTACTGTCAGCAACACTAGTCAGTCGGGGTCTGTCACTGAATATGGGTGGAAGTTTATACATGCCTAAAGATGCAGCAAGCAGCCTGTGTACAACAACATCTGAAAGCGAACAAAAAAAAAACTCCAACCTCAGCTGCAGATATCTAAACGAAATGTTTGGGAATCGACATGATTAAAATTTTCACCAACCAGCATATCTCCTGATAGGCGATGTGAAATGAGTGTAAAGAGGTGCTGCAAGACCGTAATGATGAAATTCTGGAGGGCTCAGATCCCCACTACAGAAATAAACAGCCTGATTGCAATCCAAGTCAATCAGCATATATCAGAATTATAATAGACAGTAAGTAGTTTTAGATCTCAATTACTAAGAAAATTACCTGCGTCATACATCTGGTTGCCATTATGCGGATCAGTTTGTTGAAATATGGATCATCACCCTGGAAAATATATGTATACAAGATTGCAGTAGCAAATTCCATGTAGCTCAAGAGCTATAAAAAAGATAAAAGCTTTTTCCAAAAAGAAATCTCAGATTCCTTAAATTATGCACAGATGAAAACCAACAGATAGTTCAATTTAAGTCACAAAGTCTACTAAAAAATGTCCTTTCAAACTAGACAAAGCACTCTGTAATTGGACATGCCATAAACATAAAGCCCACTATAGCATAAATAGCTTTGAATACGAATGACAGAGAAATGGACCACCAAATTTGACAAGAAGGAGCACGCATGTTGTTAGGAACCTCACCACAGCACGGTCTAGTGAATCAGCTAGTGCTTTGGAGGAAGAGACATCCAAGCTCAGACCAACAGCAACAGCTGTACGCTGCAATGGCTCAAGCATGTCTTTAGTTGGGGTGGGATGTCGTCTACACAGGAAATAAATGAATCAATGTTTTCATCCCCCTAGAGCATCTCAAGCTTGTATCTGACAAGCATTTGAAGAATTCTATTCTTGAAAATTGTTCTGAGAATACCCAAGAGTACCAACAATGTATACTAAAAGCAGTTACTTAAACCAGAAGATGTCTTTTTGAGACAAAATAAGGAAAAAGATCGATAACAATTCAGATACTTTGGAAGTAATAGCAGAACTAAATGTTCTCTCTGTCGCATTCATACAGTGAACCAAATCCATTTATATTCTACTTAACATCAATCAATAGTGACATCTACCAGATGCCTCAATAACACGAGGACCACAATGCATAGGAAATGAACAGGTTGAACCATTGTCCTCTCATTTAATCCACTCTTATCCTTAATGGTAACGACATAAAAACTTGAGAATCCTGATATATCAGATAATCAATAAATATCCCAAGAAGACAATCCATTTTACCTTAGTAGTGAACATCCAGGAAAATGTTTCAGAATTTGTTCAGCTACTGAAACATTAGCAGCAAGCATAAACTCCTCCACCATTTGGTTTGCTTCTCGAATCTGATACATGCCTATACAAAAATAAATGAATATGAGGGAAAATCGTATAGAAACAGAAATCTAAAGCCAAGAAAAAGAAAAAAAAAAAGAAAGTAAGGCGAACAGTCAATTTTATAGTGAATCATGAAGAAGACAGATATTGCTGCAAATTGTTCATACTTGAAGCAATTCGTAGAAGTTATAGGGATAGTCCCAACTCAAGTTTACAGCACATCCAGATTAGCACAGAAAAGTAGCCCAATCTTATTCCATCAGAGCAATCCATTCAAATTTAGAGAGCACACAGAATTACTATTCATTAGATCAATCAAAAGATGCCACTTCTCACTAACTTTGGTAGTTGAAGCTTAAATTTCAAACCTTTATGCTTTTATTGAAGAAAGAGAATAGAGTTAATTAAACTTGAGACCCTCCCCTAGTTTGACCTTGTTTCCTTTTATTCCTTATATTTAAAAAATTATCATTACCTCCCTACATTATTTTCTACACCAAAATTTCAAAATATCCTAAACATATCAAAATTTCCAAAAACACATTTTATTCACATTTAACAACTCAATTGTACCCGAAAATGTCAAAGAATGCATGTACAATCATATAAATGTGTAAAAATGTGCATGTCACAATTAATTATGCATGATGTGCATTTTCCTAATTTCTCATAAAGTCTCATAATTCACAATTCTAGCCCTAACATGGGTAACAGGATGTTACACCAATAGTCGCCTAATTTTTAATACCACTTGTCAAAAAATCCGAAGGTCATTTATCAAAATTTTCAATGCCATTGGGCAATAGTTTCTACTACCGGTAAACCATCATTTTGCCCCTTGCCATTTTTCCTAGTCCGAAAAATTATCCCGAAATTTTTAAAAAAAATTTTAAAATTCTCCCAAAATTTAAAACACACAAAGACCCAATCCAATTAAAATTTCAAGCACAAAAATCACATTTTTCACAATAATCACTTTTATAACCAAAAATACCGGAAAATGTCATGAATGCATGTATAGTCGTTTATATGCACAAAATTCGTTATTCACTTGTATGTATATGCATGAACATATCACGGCAAATTTTATTTTTAAACGCTCATAACCCATTCCAAATTACTATTCTACCCTTCTCATCGATGATGGGATGTTACATTTTGTCTTAACAAAGGAGAGAAATTAGGTTAAAAGAGTTTGACACCTTCATATATGTATATATTTCATGTACTTCTTTGTATTTTGGAGCAATTGTATAATATGTTTTAATTTTAATAAATAAAAATTTGTAGCTTATTTAATTTTGCTAGACATATTCTGAATATTCATTAGTAAATAGAGAAATTTTGTATTTTAAATATACATCAGTATGTGCTTATATAAATAAATATGTAACGCTAGTAAATACCCTACTAAATAGATGTCTGAAACTATATCAACAATTCAAGATGTTGCATATATAAGAATTTATTATAACCTTTTTTTAAATTTTGATGTCTTTTCTTATATATAGCAACAAATTATTATTATTATTTCTTTTTTAATATTATTAAAGACAATACTTTAAAAATTGTTGTGTTATAATAACTTTTAGCAACACATTTTTAAATGGTTACAAACTTATTGTTGCCTAAAGCTCTTTTTAGTTGAAGAAAAATGTTAGTTGAAGTATTGAAATTGGTAAAAAATAATAAAAAGAGATATTGATGTTTGATATTTGATATTTGATTGGTACAAGTTTTGGTGAAGCATAATGAATAATGAATCTTTCAAATTGACTAGAAGTAGTCGTAGTTAAAAGCAATATGATGAATAGGTTTTTTATGGATTCTATAACTATAAGGTTGGTTAGGTAGTAATAATAAAGTATTTTGTTACTAGGTAATGATCAATATTTTCTTACCACTTTGTTATAAGAAGAAGATGGAAATTTTTCCAGGTGAATAGATGAAGAATTTGGTGAAATGGAAAAATCTATTATAAATAAATTAAAGATGAGAATAAATGGTTGAAGTTTGAAAAACAAGTTAAAAGATGGAAAGAATATAGAAAACATACATAAGCTGCATAGTAAATTGGCAGAAGTGAAAGCGATGATGAAATATACAACAAAAAAGACAAGAAGAATGTAAAGGGTGCTGTTATTTAATTATAGAATAGGTTTTGTAATATTTATAGCTATATCTTTAACTCTATTTATTGACAAGTTAAAGGATATTAACTTTAACAACTTTAGTGTTCCACCATAATAATTTGATAAGAATATTTTGTTAGAATTAAAACAATATGTATGTCATGTAGACAAATATTTTGTTAACCTCCGTAATGTTTTTTATAGTTATTTTTGTATTCAATTATTAGTGAATGGTATTCTCCACAAATATCCAATGTTGAATGCTCTAAATATCAACAATATTAACTATTATCCAGCTTGTAAATCAACTTAGAGCTTTAAACATAATTCCCTCATTATAAATCAATAATTTCTTATCAATTCAATAAGTAGTTTATCAATGCAAAGTTGTATGCTAAGTTTAATGTCATGCTACTTCCATTTAACTAGTCCAAAATGTCATAAGTAATAAAAAATGTATAAGAAAATGAAAAGTAGTAATTGTACCAAGTATAATTCTAATCAATTTCCCTTTAACCAAGTGCGAAATGGAATAAATAATAACATAAATCATAAAGAGTTCAAAAATCAAGTTTGGCATAAGTTCAAGGCTAATATAAAAGCCGCCTTCTTTTGTGTTGCTCTCATTTACATAATGTAGAAGAAGTGATGTTATTCTCTCCATTTCTTTACAATCCCCTTATTCAAAATTCAGTTTCAATATAAGAATTAGATTCAACAATAACGGATCTTTGAGAGCTACCTGACCTTATTATCTAAAGTTTTCTCCTTTTTGTTTATATATGATAACAGTTATTTATGTAGGAAAATCCCAGTGCGTGCATCACATACACACGATGCGGAAAACAAAAGAAAATTGTTCCGAGACATTCCCGAAGTCCAGGATCTATGTGTCTATACAAAGAGGTACCATAATTCTCAAACCACAACGACCAAAGGAGATCGTCTCTAACGGTATCCACGCAGAGATCGGAAAACTTAACCGAATCAAACCCTTTGATCCAGAAATAACTAGAATAAAGAAGAGAGTGCTAGCTCTTACCTTATTCTTGGAGAGCACAAGGTGAAGAAGAGAAGAAGATGATGAAGCTTGAAGAGACGATGGAGAGGAGAGCTTCGGATGATGTTTTTAAAAACCCTTGTTTCTAAAACATGTAAAAGCCAATTTATCTCTCACGACCATCATCCCTTTAAGTCTTTGATTGCCATTTGTCTTTAAAGTAATTAAAGACATTTAATGCTAAAGTAGCTTCACCTTTCCACGTTAGTCATATATATATATATATATATATAATTAAGTAATATATGTCTTCTCCTTTCCACGTTAGTCATATATTAATTAATTAATTAATTATATATAAATGTTGAGGTGGTCCAGTCACACTGGGGTCGGTCCTATCGGGTTCCGGTATGAAAAAAAACACCAGAGACCTGTTTCAGCAATATCGATGTCGCGATCTCATCGGGACATATCCTAATCTCATCGGGATCCATTTAGTCCTATTGCTCTCCATATATTGGATCTCTGTCCAAAACTATTTTACGAATTCTCC
>JANSVB020000413.1:620201-630522 GCA_025504935.2 Erythroxylum haughtii
ATTCTGATGCACTTGTCTAAATATTATCTCATTTCTGTTCTCAAGACGTTCAATTTGTTACGGTGTTTGTGCTTGATATACGGACAGGAAATGTAAATTTATAACAATACTACAAGAAAGAATGAAGATGATTGAAGCAAGCTCCAAAGTGCACATACCTTCGCCAAAGCATTCATATTCCTCAAATCTTTGGTCAACGGATCCACTAGCCGACTGCAATAGCATAAAATCAATTAGAATCAATGACTCCGGTGAAAAGCACTTTCCAGGGGAACTAAGATACAAATTCACCAAATCAAGACAGTATGCACAGGTGCAATTCCTGGGTGTGATTTGATCATACAATCTACTCAACCTAGATTAAATGATTTTTAACTTGTGTTGCGACCTAGCAAGGACACTTCATGGCTCAAAACAATAGTGGGACTGATTAATTTCTTTTCCCAAGAAAATGCATAGCTTCCCTTATGTTACTCACAAACCATAGAACAGTGAGGATTAAACATTGTATATATCTCAATTAATAGAACAATGAGGATTAAACATTGTATATATCTCAATTAATCAAGCAATACATGTATAAAAAGTACCTATCATCCATCCTAGCTTGCGCTTCAACATAGGATAAGGCAGCGCATGATTTGATAATACTTTTTGTGAATTTCGTAGAAATAATCTCTGCTTCGGAGCTCATTTCCTGTGAAATCAACCATTACCAAGGTAAAATTTTCAGAGGTATGTCAATTACATGTCTTCTAAATAAAAAATTTTCTTGCATGTGATGCCAAGACACGTGATTACAAGATTTTCTCTGTAAAAAAGTGCCGGATATAATTTGAAAGGAATGCAATTGCTGCTGAAGATGTCTCGTAATGGTCAAGAGTTGGAAGTACAAACCCATATGACTGAAAAAGCTAGCCTTTCCACATCTGCTCGTAAAGAACATATATCTGAAAACAAAATTTCAAGTTAATCAAACAAAGAACACATTAAGTTCCATCAATCAAGCTTTTCTGTTGCATATTATGGTCAACTCATATAACCACCTTCTGTTAGAGGTTTTGGAAGCATGTCAATACGCCGCTCAACAAGGTAGACAGAAGTGCCCCTTTGTGTAGCTTCATCATCAAGTGGTGTGCCAGGGTGAACAAAATGTGTTACATCAGCAATATCTAATTGGATGCCAATAAAGGAAAACATTAAAGATTTGAGCACCACAAAGAAACCGACACTGTGCTGAGAAGAGCAAAGTTTGAACAAAGTTGTCAAAATATGGGATTAGATATAAGATTCAGTTCATATAGTATACCATCTAAATGGACCAAAATACTTGAGGTCATCGTTAAACAGGTAATTCATGCACGCACACACAAATAAAAAGTATCCATAGATACACATGAATCTTCCAAATGGCAAATTTCTTAGGAATATGAATGGACATTTTCAACTGAAAACTTCAGAATACAATAGAGCTGGCTTATTAAGGATACGAACTCCAACATCAAAGTTTCCATTTGGAAGTAATGTGCAGTGCAATGCATCATCAATATCCTTACAACCTGCAATCACAATAACCACAAAACATATTGAAGATCGAAGTAAACCAACCAAAATTATGATAAAGCAATATAAAATCCTGGGCACATGGAAGAGAAAAGATATGTGGGTAACTAACCTGGAGGATCAACACTAAACACACGCAAATGCCGTAAATCTGTCCTAATAGGATTGGCCAAATCTTCCGCAGAGACTGACCACGGCAATGGTGGTAAGCATGCCAATACTTGAGTGGAAAATGGTCTTGCATCTATATGATTCTCAATCAAGACCACCTGCAACATTCAGAAAACCTAATTAAAACAGTTTGTCCAATTATCTGATAATGTGGACTATGTTGTCAAATCCTACTGTCTTCAGCATCACAAAAATAAAACAAAAGATTTTCACTCCAACCACAAATGCAAGTGAAATGATTATTACGAACCTCAGTTTCAGTGTCTCTATCACCTATCTCTCCTATACTTCGTACATAATGGCCAGAAGGATACCGTGACTGACAATCCCAAGAATCAACAGTCACAATTATTCTTTTGTCAAGAAGATTCTCAAGCTGTCGAGTTTGTATCCGGATCTTAGGAATTCTGCGATCTTTTGAGACGAATAAGGCATGCACTAGGCCACCACTTCCACTGGGCAACAGCATTGGCTCCAATGATCCACAATAACTGCAAGCGATCATAGCATTAGAAAACCAGATCTTTAGCCCAAAAAATCTCAATAAAAATGCTCCTTTTGCCACAATTTTGACAACATTCCTCAACCAAATCAGTCCAAAACTAACTTAGATAAAAGAAGGCTCAAGAGAAAACAAATCTAGATGGCTACAAAACTTGGTCAAAGAAATTATATCATGATGCAGAAAGGTTTCAATATTGCTCATCCGCAATAGCATCTAGATATACTTCCACCATTAAGTCTTCCAAGCCTTGTTCAAAGAAGCTATAACAGAAGCCATATTGACATATGCATGTACAAATGGTCAAGAGGAACTCACGAATGCCAATTCCGCTTTATGATACCAACAATACGGCCAGATGGGCGACCAGAAACAGGATTTGCTTCAGTTTCAGAACTTGATAAAGTATATGTAGTTCTGGGAGCATCATCTGCACTAGTTGGAACTAGATGAACATCTTCTTCCTCATCCTCTAGAAGAGAAAAAAAAAAAAAAGCAACTTCTTTAGAAAATTAAAGACAAGATTCCAACATCATTACCATCTAACACAAGCATGAACATGTAACATGTAAACACATTATCCTAAAGGCAAGATGACTTGTAACTTATCCACTTTGACAACCTAATCAACAGAAAAATTAGCATGTGCAAAGATACATGATGAATCAGAGGCGTATGCCTTCTAGGTTTAACAAAAGATGTAAAGTCATATACCTTCATCTGCTAAGGATAAAGATCTATCTCCGTGCCACTGATCTCGGGGAAGAAGTTCCACTGCCACTATATCAACGTCGAAAGCCCTATTCATATTTCCACGCCCATATATTACTATTTCATCACCAATGCTCTCACTTCCTACATATGCTTCAAGTGGATTGTAACGGTTAACGCGAAGTTTTCCTTGATGGTATATTCCCCTAGTCAAGCCAGAGGTGATCTCTGACATGGGCTTATGCTGACCAAACCAAAAGAAAGAGTATTATATTAATCATACAATACTTGTCATGTGACACAAGCATAATTTGTACATGCAAGCCTGCATGAATACCTCTTGATAAACAACTTTTCTCTTTGAAGGCCTTAAATCTTCAACATCCTCCATGACCACGTCTGATGTAGGCTGCACAAGTAGGTCAAGCAAAGCTGGTTGACCAAGTGATTTCACGTATGATTCAACTGAAAGAAGATCATAATTCAGAAATGAGCTTTGTTGAACAAGCTCTCCAACATTTCCTCATTTTTATGATTATGCAGATGAAGTTAATCAGCCTTGCAGAATGTTTCAGATATTAGACCCATCAGAATGTGCTCGAAGTACAAAAAGAAACTGTACGTACTTGTCTCGGCAGATACTCCCTCCTCAGAAGCCTTCCTCATATTTTCCCTGTCGTTAGTTATGAGTAAAATCCTAGCAGCATCCCCAAGATGAGTCTGGTACCATTTGGCAGCCACTCGAATTGCTGGATCCAATATCCAACAGGCAAAGTTGGAAATTAATCACAAGTACAGTATGCGTTGTATCAAAGAGCATAGGAAATTGGTGAACGTGCAAAGGGAAAAACCTCTATCATTCCTATCATTTGGGCTTTCTCCAGTCATGCTCTGGACATACGTATCCCTGCAATTTAGCCTCCATGTAAGACATCTATATACAACTGAAACCCAGAACAGAAGAAACCTTAAATGATAAATTAACAACAAGCGACAATCACATAGAAAAGGTAAAATTGAAAAAAAAATGAAAGAAGAAGTAACAAGGGAAGAGTCGGAAGAAGAGAAAGTTGACCTGTGGAATTCATTAGAGAAAACGAAGAATTTCCTAGCAGGGTTACTGCATAAGGCTCTAATTCTATTGTAAACAGAGGTATTCTTGTTCTTAACCTCTTGAAGTACAATAGACAACACAACCACCTCATCAATAGCAGGATTCTCAAGCAAATCAATCTGAAACCAACACGTAATTCCATTCCCATGTAGCATAAGCCAAAAAATAAACAAACTTTCCATTGAGAGACGAGAAGAGAGCAAAGCGGAATGAGAAAGAAAGAAAATTTTGCAAAAAAAAAACCTGATTGAGAACCACATTAGTGTCAAGGATGAGGACGGGGGACGAGGAAGCAGTAAGGCGAGAAGCTACTGTATCACATACTTTGCAAAACGAAGCTCCGCAGTATATGTCATCTCTGAGATAAACTTCTCTCACAAGCTACACGATACCAAAAAAAAACACCAATCAAATCAGGAGCAAGGAGTTTTATCAGAGAAACGAAGAGACGGAGACGGGGAAAAAAAAGGAACCTTCTGAACTTTGCCACCTCTAGTCTTTTTATTGAAAGTCTTACTCTGCAACATATCTAATGGCGCTTACAATCACCTCACTAAACAACACAACCACAGGCTCTTGACGGCAATTAGCTTTTAGCCGTAATTCTCTGCAACTGAGGTTGGTTTGAACAGAACACAAGCTACCAAGCTACCTGTGGCTCAAGCAAGAACCCACTTTCGCCGTTCCTGACCAAATAAGAGAAAGGCCTAGCTTGAGGTCACGTGCTCCAAGTTCAACACTTGGGCTATTAACAAGATTTCAGGGCTCGTTAAGCCAATACTTAATGCTCCACTGAGATGTATGCCTCCCGTCCGGGACGTAGTCGTCTGTTTCCTTTTCTCTGTCTTAATTTTGTGCCATTAAATTTTAATTATTTATTTACGTGAAGCTTATATACATAATTAGTTAAAATTTAATGAGACACACTAGAGACGGGAGAAAGCGGATAGAAGATTTGAGAGCCTCCCTTTCTATCAGTTGGTTTAACATTTAAGGAGCATTCAACACCATAATTTTTGTCAAAATGATCATGAAATCGACCGATATAGCTAATTTCTAATTTGAAACAAAATTTATGCAACTTGTATCTCTAACTTATACATGTGTTTCGTTTCATAAAATTTCATTTTCTTTGAAAACATCCTCACTTAGTCCCGTTTTAGTCAAGTATCAATAAATATTTGGTTTACCTATCAAAATAGATAAGGAATAGAATGATAATTCTTTATAAATAGAATAGATAAGTGATATAATAAATTATGTATTATTTAATTTAGTTTATTCATAAGAATTTATGATGATGATGTAATGCTAATTTTTAATTTGAAAAACATAAATTTAGAATGACAAAAAAATAATTAACAAAAAGATCAAAATATCTACTAATTACATTTATTATTATTATTATTATAGCAAAGTAATTATGTAGATTCCTTAAAGATATTTTTGTCCAATAAGTACTCATTTTTATTCCCAACCTACTTTGAATAGATAAAGATAGGGGCATGATAAATTTACTTATTCCACAAACTCAAAGAATAAGTAAACCCTTAAATTATATATTATGTATGTTTTCTTCAACCAAATCAAGAAATAACTTATTACCAAGAATAAATCAGGAATAAAATATTGATTCTAGTCAACCAAACACCCTATAAATTCCCTTTTCTTTCCTAAGAAAGATCGAGTACTTATATTTTGCACTGCATGCACCTTCTACAATTCTTGAGTTTTGATAATATTTCTTCTTTCAAGTTTTGAGTTTATTTCAGTGTTTGTTACTAAAGTAAGAGTGTGCATATATTGGATGATGTTAAGGCTATGGTTATATAATAGAGTTAAATTTATTGAATTCCCTTTAATTTGACATTACATTAATGTGTCTCCTAACTTTCAAAATTATTAATAACTCCTTATAGTTTTGATTTTATAATATTTGTTCTCCATGCTATCAACTTATGTTAAAAACTATAAATACAAAGATGATGTTTTCGTCACGTGGTACATGATACCCTTTTAGAATTTTCAATTAAGATTTTTAATGTAAGTTAACGATAAGAGGATAAGTGTTAGTCTCTTTGAACATGAAGACACTTCACAACTAGTTGGAAACGAACCTTGGGTGAAAGGTTAGCTTAATTACACACATGGTGGTAGCATGCGAAAGCTCCAAGGTGACTTAGTAAATTAGATCAAGCATAGTGCGAGTTTTGGACCCTATACAAGCTGACATAGCTAAGACTAAGTTCTTGATGGACTAAGGACTTAGTGTATGCTCAAATGAACGGATCATAGCTAATGGACTTAAAATGGGTAAGCATTAGATTGGATCAGTGTGGTATGACTGACTTTGGCTTGGATGACTTATCATCAACGAATATAGATTAGAGGGAGATCTTGGATGATGTGGCAGATAAGATCATAGAGGATAAGCATCAACTATAGAGGATAAAGACCACGCAAGAGGATCATCTGAAGATAGTGGACATCTTTGTAGATAGAGATAGATCATGTGTAATCTTTTAACTTGTTAATTGGAGTGTAGATAAATCTTATCGAATAAAGTCCTATTTAGATGGAAATGTCTTCTTATTGGATAACGATGTAATCAAATAGGAAAAGAAGCGATCTTAGGTATTAGAGTTCTGTTAGGATTCTAACTTGGTCATCAAGCTTGAATGCCTATATATATAGCTCATTTGAGCCTTGCTCCTTAGACATAGATATTGAGAGAACATTCTTTTGTATACTTTCAGGGAAGTAATAAAGGTTAACATTATTTTTGTATCTCTTTCGTTCTTCCATTGTTTCCATTAATATTGCTTTCGTAGTTTTCTTGCGAGTGTGAGAGTTAAATACCACAAGGGTCGGGAGGCATTCGAGAATAAGGTTATTGGTTGATGATCCTATAGGAGACTAAGTATTGCTTAAACGGATCTAAGTAAGATTGTTGTGCAAAAGAGTAGGCGCAACTTGTAGTATAAGTTCAATGCTTAGAAAAGCTTTGTAACAACTAGTATCAGTGCTATAGTTCGAGATGGTGAGAGGCAACAATTTAACATAGTATGTTAACATAGTAGAGGCACTCATTAGTCCAATTCCTCAAGTGGAAGAGGTCACTTCCTACAATGCCCGAATGGCGATGTTGGCATAATAGAGCCAACAGTCACGACATCAAATATTATAATTGATGAAGGCACAAAAGAATACTAGGTTTGAGATGACAATCTTAAGGCATGTTGTTGCACCATAGGAGGATGGACGTGTCAAGAGCATCATGGTGAAGGTGCAAGAACCCAAAGTTTTTGAAGGTGTTTATAATACGAAGGAGCTCGAGAAATTTTTGTATGATATGGAGCAGTCTTTGTAGCTACTAAGATACAAAGACTAATCAATATCTTTATGTGGAAGAAATTTAAATTTCTTACCTTTAAACTTTTAAGGCTATATGTTTAATTTCCTTTTGGTTTCTATTAAAGTTGTTTGAGTTATATTTTTCAGATTCTTTTCCTCAGTAACACGAGTAATAAATGAATTTATTTCTTAAACCACATTGTGGGAGTTGTATCTTGTAACCAAATATCAAAATTTGATTGAAGAGTGTTCAGATCTTGTTGAGGAAATCCTAGCAATATGAAAGGCGAGAATCAACAGGCAACTCAACAACGCACACATCAGATAGAGATTGAAAAATTAAATTTAGACATCCAAAAGGATGAATGGAGGGGAACTTAACCCCAATCTTTGCACAACAGTATGGGTCATTGCAATATCCCTAGCAAGTACAAGCTTCCTTTATATATATTAATCAATCTTCCCATTCATATGACTGTATGCTCTAATATAAAACTTAAGTAATTTGCCATGAGATAGCTAGATTAAGGCAACAATTAGCTAGATTAGGGAAACAACTCACATCTCCTAAAAGATAGAGGAGGTTCTTCCTAATTCCAGAAATTAGGGAGTACAAAACTTCATCTCCGAAGTATGAGATATTCTAGAATCATATTAGGTTTTTCTCTCACCAGATCTCCTTAATCGTGGAGGAGAAAAAGATTATGTAAAAATGCTTTCTATGATCAGTAGTATCTTTCAACTTTGGAAGCCAATATAGCGTGTCCTTAAAGACAATTCTAGTATTAGAAACTCGACAAAGTTGCTGAACCCTCTCCCGTATAAGTTTTGAGAAAAGACATAAGAAGAATAAGTGGCTTCTTGATTCTTCCTCCCTTTCACATAGGATACAAGTAGAACTGATAGGGATGAATTGCATCCTATCCATTGTACTCAATTTATTCAGTGTAGTAAACCATAAAAGAAAGGAGTGACTAGGCATAAGTGACTAGTGCCATATTATAGGATACCAAACAAACCTTAAGATGTCTTGGTTATGCCTTACCTTAAATTTTGAGATGCTGAATTTTTTTTTTGACAATGAAATGTATCTTGTCTTCCCAAGTCTGGTTGGTAGTTGGGAGTAAGATGTTGTAGATCTGTAAGAATAGATCATTAACCCTCTATGATAATTGAATTAGCTTTAGAGTTAGTGGGAAAACTATTCTATGAGCCGAGAACCTGTGGAATTCAAGTTAGAGAGCCTAAACATGTCCAACTGTCATGCCACAAAAAAGCTTTCTCTCCATTTCCAACCTAACTTGAAAGGCCACTATTGTGACTATATTCTCAATAGTACCCAAACTATTCTATAAACATCAAAAGTATACCCTTATATTATCCTCACATTCATCTATATAGGCATAAATATATGCCATTAATTAATGTAAAATCCTCATGGACATTCTCATTATCACATATCAATGCTAAAAACATTACCAACATGTTTTATTTGAGAATTTGACAAAAAAATTCTCAATAAAATGATAATCATATAATAAAAAATATTAAATTAACCACTTAAGATAGAAAACTAATATGTATCTCCTTTATTTCAAGTAAATTACATGAAAATTAACTAAATTATGGCTTTGTTAACTTGGTCAAACTTTTTTGGACTTGAAGCTTATTTATTACCTGTTTCTGCCTTTATTATATTACTAATAAATTTAGAAAAATAAAAATTCATTTTATGATTTCATAGGACTTAAAGGTTAACCTAAAATAACATGTGGAATCATTTTATGAATTATGAAAATTTTAATCTTTCAGTCGATGTTAGTAGTGCGTGTGGTTGAAGGGTGCATGTATTGCGTGATCAACCTCATGTGGGTACTGTCATATGTTCTACGTAATACCTTTATGGCTTGTGTAGTTCATGTACTAACGAGGGTATTAATGCACGTGCTAGGCTTAGCCATTGCTTTAGACACATGTGTCGTATACGTCGGACACATGTCCAACACTTGGCTCCTGTGTATGAATTTAGATTCTCTATTCAATATTACAGTGTCTTATTCTGTCCAGTATCAAAACAGCATCGTTTTTGTTTTAAAATGTGACAAACGCATCTGGCTCCCTCTACTGTTATAGAATAGCCAAGCCGTTTTAAACCTAAAGCTATTTTAAACAAATCAACGTCTATTGATTCTAAAGGACAAATAATTATTTATTTCTCTTTATTCTAAAAGATAAATAATTTTTGTTTGTTTATTTAATTCTTTTTATCTTGATGATGAAAAAATGAACATATATTTTTATCCTTATTCTTATTAAGAACAAAATTAATAATAATAAGTAATTTAATTATATTATTTTATATAATTAATAATTTAATAATAATAAGAATAATAGTAAGTAGAAATTTATAATTATCAAAATTTTAAACAATTAAATAAATAAGAATAAATAAAGAACCATAATAATTATTAATAATATTATTATGGTGAATAATAATAAGGAATATAAAATTAGCACAACTTATAATCATTCCTAAAATAATTTCTAAAATAACAAATTATAAGGAATTTATAATTATCATAATTTAAAATAATTAAATTAATAAGAATAATTAAAGAAACATAAAGCTATTATTATTATTATTATTATTATTATTATTATATAATTTATAATAATAATAATGAATATAAAATTAGAAATAATAATAGTAATTCTTAAAATAATTTATAAAATAACAAATTATAAGGAATTAGCAAAAATAAATATATAATTTTTCCTTATTATTATTAAGAACGAAATTAATAATAATAAGGAATTTAATCATATTATTTAATATAATCAATAACTAAATAATATATTTAGGCAAATTTTCTTAATTATGATGATAATTAAGATGGACGTTTTAA
>JANSVB020000413.1:689459-704394 GCA_025504935.2 Erythroxylum haughtii
TATTATTATTATTATTATTATTATTATGTTTTTTATTAAAATTATAAACTTAATTTTTGTAAAATTAAATATCTAAAATTTAAATTCTTATAAGAATATTTAACAAAATACTAAGAAATATAATATTTATGCCCTTATAATTCTTTTTAAAATCATGTCCTTATAAGTCATTTTACACATTAACAGTTAATATTAAACAACTAATTTTACCAAACATCTTTAATAAATAGTTGATATTATCCGCCGGTCAAATCAGCTGATATAATTAGTTATTAGGTAACCGCTCATAAAATCAACCAATAGTAGAGATGTCAATGGGCTGCACTAGGCCAAGGCCATGGTGGCCCCACAGGCTAGGATGAATCGATCCGTGGCCAGGCCTATGGCCTGATGGGCCACAGACGAGTCTGGCCAACTTGACCTACCATATCTTTTTTTAAAGAAAAATTTCAAAATGATATCATTTTGGAAGTAACGACCGGGCCACGGTCGGGCCCGGCTATGGCATGCCTGACCTTAGCCTATAACCTGGTCAATCTGGGCTAAAATCTGTCCAAATCGGATAGGTTAGGGCTATTTTTGACATCTCTAGCTAACAATTAATATAATATGATATTTGCTAAATAAGGCTTATAAATTAATTTATCACTCAATTACAACTAAACTGAATGCTCGAAGGTATATGCCAACACTTTTGTTTGGCTAACTACACAAAATGCCCTTCAAAATTGGTTTTAGGAAGCTCACCTATAAAGCTGGAGTGGGATTAATTACTTGTAACTTTGGGCAATATCAGTGGCTACGAGAGATAGAGAGATAGAGAGAGAGAGAGGCTGACTGTATTCTATGCAGGTGTTTCTTATGTAACTGTGACTATGGATGGCCGATGTACAGTACAGAGCTTAGCTGCATCTACATGTGGGGTTATATTAAAAAGATGAATCATATGCATCCTACTGATGGATACTGTTTGCAGAATGTATTAAGACACGAGAGAAGGACGAGGACTACCCGCTGGGAGCCATAACAAGCAATCCTCTTGTTACTAATCAAATAATTCCCCTGAAATTACCAATTAGATTACTTCTGCACCAAGTGCATACCTCAATATCATTTATGACCAATGTTTTCTTGTTTTCAACGAAATCCTATTCAATCTAATTTTACAACTTTTGGGCGTCTGCATAGATTCTCAGGACCTATTCAATGGACAAGAGAATGAGTCTTCTTTCTTAGAATCCCAGAAAAGTCAATGAATTCTTCTTGTTTGGACATTGATGCTCATTTTGGTTTTTTCTTTATCAGCTTTGTGAAATGCCTCCCTTGTGAGCCTGTAAAGACGATTTTGTTCAAGACTGGAGAATATTTATTGAAAAGGAAAAAAAATTGCTTTCATCCTGGAAAGTTTCTTAACTATCATCCACTAGGTTTTACAGGAAAAAACAGCCACCATTACAACAAATCTCCTTTATATGCACTGATCCATCAAACAAGTTAAAGTCTCTTGCATCCATCACGCGAGGAGTATGGCAGGAAAAGAATTGGTGGTGTAGTGTGAGCAACTTGCTGCAGAATTACCTATTTGAAACCTAACTACTACATTACCATGTTTCGTGTAAACTCCAAACGCTACCAATCATGGCCAGGAGAGCTAGAGTTGACCTTTGTCTACATTTCCCTTTTCTTCCAAGTAAACGTCCTTTCTGTGGAAGTCGCCGAACTGCCCAAAGGAATTTATACAAAGCAACCTTTGCATACAAGCAGGTGTTGCTGGGGCAATTTGGGTATTTTCTAACATATACCCTTGTTCTTTTATGTCAAAATTATTAGTTTCCTTAAATCTTACACCTATTCTAAGCCTGGATTCATAATTTAATCTTTATAATTCTAATTAAATTTTAATATTCAGTATTAATTCTTATTCAATTAAATATTTTACTCTAAATTTTACCACTGAGTCTAACTTAATTAGATTATCTTTTATTTCTTATCTAACCATTTATTATATAAGATCATTGAGTTTTTAAATATTTTGATAATTAAATGATTCATTTCTATAAATCAAAATTTATTTATAATAATACGTAGTAATCAGTTTAAATTCAAAGTTATTTCACTAACTTTTTATTATACATAAAATAAAGATTTACTATTTAATCTACTTGAACCCAATCATTCTAACTCTTTAATAATGATAATAAATTATTATTTTTGAGTGTCATCTAATATTGATTGAGAATTTTTTAAATTATTGTTACTTGAAAATAATAAATAATTCTTTCTAATTACTTTATTATGATAAATCTTAAATTAATTATTCAACTATATTTAAATCTTTTATTAATTACTCAACTATACTTAAAGTTTTAAGGGTTTAGAGGGTTTAGGGTTCAGGTTTATTATTCGAAATACAATTAATTATGATATATCCTAAATATTATCAAAATATAACAATTTTTAGAGATTTCAAACCTAAGAATCATTTATTTAATCACGATTTAAGAAAACATATAGATATTATCTGAATTTTATTAATTAAATAAATATGAATATGATAAAGCTTTGTCTAAATCCAAATTATCATAAGATGAAAAGCTGAAGAGGCAAAGAATAAACCGAAATAGTGTTTTAAGTTTCGACAAATGCCTTTCTTTATTATAATTCCAGACATGGGGGAATTGATGGTGTATGGGGATGGAAGCAAAGCAGTAAAACTTTCGAAATATACAATTTAATTAGTTCAACTTCATTACAAAACCAAAGATCAGCGAGAAGATGAATCAAATAAAAAAAGGGATCCTAACAAAACTACTATCACAATCACCAGCCGTTCCCAGGGGCATTTATGAATGCGTGAGTTTACTTTGATTGACGCATGCAGGTGCCTTAAACTCCTGGCACTTCCGCATTGGTGCAGCATCAATTGGCATCAGATTAACACCAGAAGGCTCTGTAAGGAACAAAGGCTTATTACGAGTGGTTGAATTATTCATGTCCTTATCTGTCAATGAATGGCTTCTAGGAAAACTATCTTCCTTGGGGTTTGCCTGATCCCTATGGTTACAATCGCTTAATGGCAACTTCTTCATTTTAAGTCTTCCCCTCTTTTTACCGGGTGAGCCTGACTCTCCCAAAGTTCTCTCTTTCAGGTGACTTGATTCTGCTTCTCCGTTATCCATGTCTTGTTGACTGCAGTTTTCATACTTTGAATCTTTTTCATCAGCTCTACTTGTGTACACTTCACGGATAGAATCCTCAGATTCCATTTCACCAGTTACAGCAAGCCCATTGCAAACTGAAGATGGGTTTGCTCCAAACACTATACTTCCATTTGAAACCCTAGTTCTCTCAGAAGTTGAGGAAGTTTTAGGCTTTTTAACTTTCCGCCCCTTCAAGTCAGAACTTGAGGAATTCTTTGAAATTCTAGGGGAACTGTTAATGACTTGGTGCAACTTTCTGGCAAATTCTTCATCATCTCTGTAATTCTCAACTGGTTGGTGCTTTTCGTACAAAACCTGAACCTGGACATGCTTCTTAAGTTTATTTTTCTTCAGGTTCTTCTCCTTTGCAGTTGTCTCTTCAGGAAAAGAAGCAACTAAGGCTAAAGCACTTTTAGCAGCTGTCACAGCTTCTGCCGCAAAAATAGCTTTCTCCTGAGCTGCAGCTCTTGCAGCCTCTGCAGCCTTGGTCGCAGCATTTGCAGCTAATTTTGAGGCCTCCACAATCTGCTCAGGGGAAAGATTATGACTGTTACTAAAATGAGAACTTAGCAGATTCTTAAGACGGTTCTGAAACTCAACGGAAGACGGGGAGCAAGGGGTTGGAGAAGGAGGACGTGGAGATTGTGAATGAAGAGATAGAGAAGAGGATGATGCTGAGAATGAAGATGACACAACTACAGGAGAATGCAACGCAGCACCACTATCAGTAGTCTGTCTCTTGAATCCAGCAAGCAGCCGCTTTCGTGGAGGCAAAAGAACATCAGCGCCCAGGTGATTTACATCACATAAGTTAGCTTCCATTACTACTCTTCTATCTTTTGAGATCAAGCAATTCAAACTCTCAAAGGGTTAATGCCACTGCTTCAGCTACATTCTGCAGAAACGATGAAAGGGCATCACAATCCAACATAAAACTTCTAACCCTAGTTCAGATAAAAATGAAGAATCCAAACCATTTTCTTCTTAAACTGAAAATCGGTTCCACAACTATGAGAAACGGATTGACAATTCATCAATTTAGCATTTATTTATCAACCAGAAACAATTCCACAAGCCAAATCTGTCAAAACCCCTGTATCCTCTGTCATTTCATCGATCGCAAAACGAGATAGTTTCAAGTTTGCGACTTTGACTTGTACTCCAGAGTCAATTAACTAACTAAACAAGAATTCAAGCGTCATCTCACAAATTTTCAAGGTTAGACGAAAAAACTGTACAACTCTTGCAATTCAGCATTCTCTGGCAACGAAACCAAAGTTACGGGTGGAAATATAGCCACCAGCAACCGAAAAAGATCAAAACCGAAATAAAGCTCAAAACTTTATAGCATGAAACTAAGTCAATTAAATTGTCCACAGTTGAACATGCCTTTGAATTCTCCTTATTGACACTACGATCTCGATCAAGCAAACCGGATAATCCAAGCAAAACAGAGGAGCAATCCTATAATGCAAGAAGTTGGATTCGTTTTAATTATACAAATCTGACAGAGTGTCTATGGCCTTCACATGAATTCAAGAAAGCCACCTAAAAAAATATACGCAGCGAAACGCATAAATGAGTTGAATTTCAATAGAAGGGTACCTGATCACTTGTTTCCTACGTCGGTTTGGGGCAAGAAACAGAGAGAGAAACGGCGAGTGAATATTTTAGGGTTAGAAAGAAAGAGAGGACGAGAGGTGGTAGGAGAGGAAGAAATTCAGTTCTCTAGGGAAATCAAACCATGCCTCATGTGTACACATATATACATATATGTGTAATATTCAAGCCAAGTGTTAGATATGAATGTAGAAAAATAATAGAGACAGTCTAAACAAGCTTATGTTTTTTTTTAATGTTTTAAAATTAGTATTGAAAAATTAAATTGACAAAATAAAAATTTAAAAGCTTAATATTATTATAAAATGAGTATATAATAATATTTAAGAACCTAAAATAAAATTAAAGAAAGAAATTTGAAGAATTTAGGGTTTAATTAAATAATTAGAATATAAAATAAAAAATTAATAATTTGACTCTTACAAAACATTAAACGTTTTTCTTATATGTTAGATGATTATGAGGGATGTGCTTCATTTTCTCCTGTTTTGCATTTCATGTCAGTGTCGCCTATCCCCTTCAAGTTCACCCCAACATTCTTGACTCTTTTCAATTTCATCTTCTCTTGGTCCTTTTTTGGCCTATTAATCAATTGAATTGCTTCTGCTTCGTTCAAAGTTTAAAACTTCGATGACAATTACTAATGGGTTCTGATCAAAATGATCTGAGTTAAATTTTCCTTCAAGAATTTGAGCTTGGCAAGTGTACGAGCAGGTTGGCTAAGATTACATTCCCTTATTAGTTAACTACAGACACGAAAAGGGCATAGGAGCACGAGACACGAGGAAACGGATGATGTTGTGAGTTTAACACGGGCAAGGTTTGATTCATAGAAGTTAGTAAATCCAAAGACAGCGACTTTGATTTTTACTGGGCAGTTGGTTATCCGTTTAACCTTTGCGGGAGTCATCAGGTCGCAGTCCCACTTGTCAGTCACCTGTAACCCAAATAAGCGTCAATCCATTGTTTTAGTACCAACCTTGGCTAAGGTTAATAGTCGAGGTTTAGTTTTTGCATTTTAGCGCAATCCTTCCCTCCCGGCGCAAGTTAGAACACCTAGTTCGCGCATGTGAATAGTAGTTTTTCCATACCGGCTCTTGGAAGAGCCGAAAGTCGGAGCTTTGCAGATTGCAGGGAGACTAGGAAACCTCGACTTTCTCTGCAAATCCTTACATAATCCCTAGTTTTTGGTACTTTGCCGTATTGCTGTCCATTTGATCGTATCTAACGCTTCTCGTTTTGACCCCAGAAGAGAGAAAAGGTGATACTTTTACTCCATAATTACTCGAATGATTGTAGCCGTGAAGTTCTATCTTCATGGAGGCTCTTTATTAACTCTAAAACATATCTTTCTGGCTATGGGGTTTCTGATTGAAACAAAAGTTGGCAGTTGGCTGTCAGTGGTTGCCTGTTTCCACGACAGTTAGGTTTCGAGATGGGTGATATTCGGCCATTGCCGGAGGCTTCCCGTAGTTCAATACGTTCTGGGGTTATAGTATTCGACTTAGTGAGAGTTGTGGAGGAACTTGTTTTAAACAGCTTGGACGCTGGCGCTACTAAGGTAATCAATTTCGGGCTTGCATGGCATGAAATCTAGTTCTTCTAATTGCTGGCGCCCATGCCACGACGATGTGATTTTACCTAGCTGCTATTTTGTTGAAAGTGCTGGTGCTTATGTAGCTTCTAATATCAGGGAAATGACGGTTCTTTGTTTCAGGTGTCTGTCTATGTGGGTCTTCGGACCTGCTATGTTAAAGTTGTTGATGATGGTCAGTAGTGACACTCTTGAAGTTATATAGCTCTATGGTTTTCTTGATCATTGTTAATTACGTTAGAATTGTTGCCTGCGCAGGATCTGGTATCTCTCGTGATGGGTTGGAATTGCTCGGAGAAAGATACGGTAACTAAATCAATCACTTTGTACGGCTCGTGGAATTCCTTTTATTTGATGCAATTTGAAGAAGCGGCACTAAATTTAGTGAGCTTTCAAAGCCATGTTAATTGTGCAAGCTTTTTGTTTTGTGCATGTTGCCAGCTTGGAAATACTATTACTAATCTTTAGCAACTTACCTGTCTAAAGCTTTTGACAAGTTCTGTGGCTTGTGAAAAATTGCTAAAAATGTGAAAGCGTATCACATTTTGTTTGTACCATCATGAGCAATGATCAGAGTAGAGTAAATTGTATTGTTCTAAATGTGAACGTACAGAATATGATGGAGGTTATATATTGATCACTAGATAGTGAGGTTTCATCTAGAAAAGGTTAGAAGGAGATTGAAAGGCATTTGAATTTGAATGCTGTGAACTTATTACTAGCAAAAGGAATTTAAATTAATGTGAAGGCTATGGACTTATTGGATCAACCTAAGAGTAATACAAGGAATTGGCAAAACAAACATCTAGCAGGAGGACTTTAAGTGCTTAACCACAAGTTGCATCTTGCATGAACTTTATTTCTTGTGTAAACCTTTGGATAAGGCTAGGATGTTTAGTTTTTGAGCAGTGACATCAAAATTTCATCACTTGGCTGACACGGATACTGTTAACTGGAGCTTTGGATTTAGAGGAGAAGCACTGGCTTCTATTTCAGATATCTCACTATTAGAAATTGTAACAAAAGCTAGTGGGAGGCCAAATGGATATCGCAAGACAATAAAGGTTTGGGTGACTTGTATTTCATTCTTATTAATTATTCTTTATCGGTAGTTTGAGTTCATATTCTCGTGAGTTATTCCCCTCTGCACTTTGCAGGGATCTAAATGCTTGTATCTTGGAATTGATGATGAAAAGAAAGATTTTGGCACAACAAGTAATTGATTCATATCTCTCTTTCTTACCGCTTCCCCTCTCTTCAACTTAACTTACATGTATTTTGGCAGTAATTGTTTATGATTTATTTTACAACCAACCAGTTCGAAGGAAGATTTTGCAATCCAGGTTTTTCTTTTTGACCTCTTCTCTGTTGTCAGTCATTTGGGTTGTTTGTTCAACTTTTTCAATGTTTTATGTTCTCATATCATTGATTTGGACTAACTTTTTGCTCTTGCCATTTACATTTGGGAATTAAAAGTCCTAAGAAGGTCTTGCACTTGGTCAAACAGTGTGTATTTCAGATTGCTCTTGTACATCCCCACATTTCCTTCAAAGTTGTTGATTTTGATAGGTGAGTGTTGGTAACATTTCTGTGCAGAGGAGCTTTAGTAATTGTGATTGTTGTTTTACTCTTTCCACTACCTGATATAGTGAGGAAGAACTTCTCTCAACACTTCCTTCATCTACACTGACATTACTGAAACGTGGCTTTGGGATTGAGAGTTCTAGCCCTTCTCATGAATTGAATGTTAGGCATGGTGTGCTGAAGCTTTCAGGCTATATATGGGGTCCTCTTGATGGTTCTGCAGACAAGGTCTGAGTTCTATTTTAGTTCTCCTCTCTTTTTCTGTTTCTACATATAATTTCCTATTTTTGGTTGTCATTGAGTCATTTCTATGGTGTTTTTTGTACATTTATTTTTCTGTTTGCTGGTTCTAATTTGTATAGCGTTCATTTTTGCAGGCATTTCAATACATCTGTATCCTTCCTTGAATAACCTTCAACAATCTACTCAATGCTTCACTTATTGAATACATATTGGAGAGTTTTTTTGTTTAAACCTTGTAGCTTAACCTTAATGCTGTCAGATATCAACTCACGATTTGTCTGCAAAGGTCCAATACACAAGTTGCTAAATGAATTGGCTGCTAGGTTTGAGCATCTGGATAAGTGTAGAAGCTTATCACAAAAAGGAAAGAGAAGTAGACCTCATGCGTTTCCATCATATATCGTAAATCTATGTTGCCCTTCGTCTCTGTATGATTTGATCTTTGAGCCATCAAAGACATATGTTGAATTCAAGGTAATATTCTGCTTGTTTGGCTGCCAATTTTAATTCCTAATAATAGTAATTTCTTCTTGAATCTTTTTTGTGTGACTTGATATGATATGATATGTGCTTATCTCAGTCTTCCTCCACATCTATAGCCTCTTATCACCTAAAAAAAGAAAAAGAATAAAACAGATGAAGCTTCTATCAAGTTTTTAGGGTCTCAATTCTTTTAAGCAGTAACCAGCTCCTGCTTAACTGCACACTAAACTTTGGAATGTTTGAGAAATTCCAATTTTCATGTTCTTTCTTCAAAATTTTGGCCCTCTGCATCAGGACACAATTATTAAGTGTTGAGGAATGGGTTGTTTTCCTTTTTTTACTACCATCAGCTTTCTTATAACATTTTTTAGCAGGACTGGGTTCCTATCCTTAACTTCATTGAGAAGGCGATTCAGAATCATTGGAAGAACAGCATTACTCAAGGTATGACATCTTTATGTTCCTCTATGTCACTGGCCAATCTATCTCCATTGGTTTCTGATATTTAGTTATGCTTTACCTTTTAAAATTACGGGATTTGTCAAGTCATTTAACTGATACAGTCATGGAAGACGAAATATGTAAAGAAGTTGATGGTATTGCATCGGAAAAATGTCCAATGCATTGCAAGCTACTCACTCTGAATTCTGTGAAGAAGTTGATACTATGACTTCTTCATGCTGTCCAGTTTTGATATGTTTTAACTTCTCTACAAACTGTGCTGACAATAATGTTAGATATGTTTGTGATTCATAATATATGAACAACTAAGAATTGTTTGGTTTCTATGACAGCTGAATTGCCCTTCTATTTTATTAACATTCTCATGCAGAAACAGCTGAGAACTTGGAATTTGCCGCAAGGAAGTGCAGCATTCAGAATGATCTGTCCTCTTCTCTCCTTGCTTCTGCCTCTTCTACCATGGGTGTTGAGCAAAAACTCAACAGGGGTTATGGTGAAGTTTTATATAATGAATTTCAACATGACCTTTCAGGGCCCAAAGGACAACAATCTGAAATGGGATGGGCTTGCCAAAGTGATCTTTCTTTGCCATCATTGAATGGTCCCCCTTGTGATACCATGCCCAGATTGACCAAAAGGAGTAATAGAAATCTTTTGATATCTGATAACAAAACGTTAGATGAAGATGGCTACTTTTTGGAAGACATGTTTACTACCAGGGAAAGATTCTGTGACACTACAGAGGGCGCCCTTTTAAGATCAGAGTGGGAGGAAGGATCCCCAAACATTGCATCTGGTGCCAAATCTGTTAGTTATTCATACTCTTTAGGTCACATTGACATTAATGATGGAGAGGCTGCAAGGAATGATAAAACATCTTTCTTAGAAAGTTGCTCATCCCAGGGAAGCTTTCCTTTGAATAGGGATCTGATTAGAAGCAAGGAGGGTTTTAAATCTCCGGTTGATAGCTTTAATACCAAAAGAAGGCGTTTTTTTACTGATGAAGATGAATACTTGGTTGAAATTGATTCCTGTAATACAAGTTTTGTTGAACTTCGTAGGATTTTGAAACAGGATACAGCATTCTGTGCTCAATGGTATCCCACAAACTTTATGGATATTGATATAACTTCAGATTTCATTCCTTCTTGTTCTTCAGATAAATCATTATCATTGCATGAGAAACCATATGCCAAACATCTAGTACCTATTGAAGGCTTATTTGAAGAGACAGCCTGGGGTATTGAAGACAATCCACTTGGAAAATCGTTCAAAGGGAGTTCAAGATCGGGAATCAGGCAAGAATATTGGAACTTTTTTGACAGTGAAGAAAATGAGCATGAATCTAGTTATGATATTCTGTCAGAGAGTCCTAACAAAGAAAAAGACTTAAGTTGGAGAGATGATGTCTTTGGTTCCAAGTATAATGCTCACAATCAAAAGGGTTGTGAATCTCATCAAAGGCCCATCTTAGATGAGCTCTCTTTGGAGCATTCTCATTTATCGCTTGATTTAAGTAAGGCAGAATATTCTTTGTTGGAGCCATATTCCAAAGTACAGAAAAGTAATGAAAAGCAAGGAAGCAGAAGAAATCAATCAAGAGATCATTGTTCAGTACAAGATCAAGCTCACACAGATCAACGGAAAAGAAGCCATTCAGCTCCACCATTTTACTGTAAAAAGAGGAGGCTTATCTCCTTAAACCACTATTCAATAATGGAATTCGGAAAAGAGCTGACTCAACTGTTTCATGACGGCTCTACTTCTCCTGATGATGTTTCCGAAATTGGGTGTCATGTCATGACACATAGGTATAATCCAACTTGTATAGCTGCTTGCGCTACAGATGCTAAGGAATTGAAACTGCATTTGCAGCCATATCATGAGAATCCAGAGTTCAACTCCAGGTACTTGAATGTTCTTTATTTCCCTTGATCAAGCTCTTTCGACACATGCAAAATGCTAATCAATCTGTCCCTGGGACACTTTTCAGACCCTGTACAAATAACTTTACAGGCATTGTAGCAGACATGGAGAATATTCAAAACAACAAAAAAATTCAGCAGCTTCGATTCACCCAGGATAGTGATTGTCTGGGCGAAGGTAATTCTACCACCTTTTAAGAATTGCTATTTGGATCAAGAACTACGATTTGAGGGTTACATTGGTTATGTTATGGGAGCAGTGCTTGGGCATGTGTCAAATTGCAAGGGTATATACATTATGGATAAATGTGCCTGTAGTGAACTGGTGTACATGGGTATTTAAATTCACTACTAATTCCATGTTTCATACTTTGTGCCAGGGAATACTAAGGAGACAATAACTGCTGTCTCCAAATGGCGGAATAACTTCCAACAAATTGCAGTTGAGTATTCTCACAAATTTGATGACTTTCTGCTTCATGTTATGATTATGTGTAAAATTTTCAATGCCTTGTCAACTTGTTTTTATCAATAATTGATATATTCCTCACCCTATTTGTGCAGGATAACAATGCATCACTTAACATGGATAGTCAGCATGATATACTTGACATCTCTTCAGGATTCTTGCATCTTGCTGGCAATTCATTAGTTCCAGGGTCAATCCATAGAAACTACCTAGATGATGCCAAGGTTCTTCAGCAGGTGGACAAGAAATTCATCCCAATCGTGGCTGGCAAGACACTTTCTCTTATAGATCAGGTAAATTAGCAGTGTTTTGCTTCTTGTTGACATCGATTTCCTTTGCTCTTGTTTCCTTTCTCAATAACAAGTTTCCTTCATCTAAAAGTGATTCACTTCATTCCATCGGAAAATAAAATGTACCTTCTATGAAAGCAGACATTATGATCTTGAGAATTTTTTGTGAATCAATGTATTACATTTACTTCGCCATTGGAAATTTTGTCCCAGTCAGAAGGAAAAAAATCCTTACTGGCAATTCAGTACAGTTTAAGTTGCAAAATTGTACACATCCAAATGAATTTATTTGTGTAGATATAATTGAGTCCATAGGCATTAAACATATGCACATAGAGGATAGAGAAGTGTCCTGAAGTTAGTTTTGGCAGCACTAATAACTTACAGTATGGGCCTCATCCTACAGCATGCTGCAGATGAAAGAATTCGATTAGAAGAACTTCGTCAAAAGGTAAGCATGATTTTGTATATGATCTTGTAGAATGATATGTGCTACAACTCAAAGGCCAATGAATTTTTAGGTACTATCTGGTCAAGAAAAGACAATTACCTATCTGGATGCTGAAGAAGAGCTGGTATACTTCTTTCCTACAACATGTGAGGTTTTGTTGTGCACTGCTGTTAACTGGTTTTATTTAAGAGTTTGTTAACTTCAACAGGTACTTCCTGAAATGGGTTTTCAACTGTTGCATAATTATGCTGAACAAGTAAGAGGCTGGGGTTGGATTTGCAATACTGAAGCTCAAAGTGCTGCAACCTTCACAAAGTAATCTCTTTCTCCATTAATCATTTCACTTATATCTGCACCAACATTAACATCTGCCTTCATGCTGCAGAGTTGTTATTAACTCTTTCAGGAGTTTGAGATTGATTGGAATGAACTGGAATAATGTGCATGTGTCCATGTACTGGGAGATTGTCAAATAGTTATCTTTGTTCTTTGCATCACCATATGTGATTTGACCACTATTTTCTTAATAAGTTATTATCTTTACTTTTGATGTTATGGTTTTACTAATGTAATCACTCTACAGGAATCTGAATCTGCTTCACCAGCAACCAATTGCTGTCACCCTAATTGCGGTAAAGCACTGCTTTCTTTATGTTTGAATATCCTGTTGTACAAACATGAATAGTCTATTTTGCATGTTCACTTTTACATAAAATGTACGTTTCTGTTTCTTGTTACCCTTCTGTAAGGAGCTGTTTGCATGCAGGTTCCCTGCATTTTAGGAGTCAATTTATCAGACCGAGACCTTGTGGAATTTCTTCAGCAGGTAAGATGGAACCTTCACCCCCACCGCACCATCTGGTCCCATGTTGATATGGGTGGTTTCTATTTCCTGCCCTCTTTTTGTCCCCTTTCTCCTTTAAGTGTTTTGAGTTTCCAATTCTGATTCTATTCCAATCTTTAGCTTGCCGATACAGATGGTTCTTCATCTATGCCACCAGCTGTTCTTCGAGTCCTCAATTTTAAAGCATGCCGAGGTACGTTTCACCCTCCATTTACAGATTTTGTCTCTCTTTTCCTTCTCCCATTTCTGAACATGGTATCTTGTTCTGGACGTTAGAACTTGTGTTGATGAAATTGTCCTTGTTTTCTTGCTATCTTCTGCTAGGTGCCATCATGTTTGGAGATGCTTTGCTACCATCCGAATGTGCACTCATTGTTGAAGAGCTTAGGCGGACCTCACTTTGTTTTCAAGTAAATAGTAGCTTGAAAATTTTATCATCCATGGGAAGCATACTTGTCAATTTTTAAGAGAGATGACATGCTTCGAATAACTGAACAAGCTTTTTTATGCAGTGTGCTCATGGGCGACCGACAACTATCCCACTCGTCGACTTGGAGACATTACACGGACAAATAGCCAAGCTTGGAGTGTTAGATAATGATTCAAGTAAGTGTTGCCATGAGTTACGCAGACAGGAGCTCAATTTAGAACGAGCCATAAAGCGTTTGAATGCTGCTAGAAGTTAAAAAGTATCAGCATGATTAATCATTTCAAGTTCTCTAGACTTGACCCAAAGAGACATTTGTAGTTCATTGTTAGCAATCTGTTGTATAGCTCACTTGTAATAATCGAATACTACTATGCTTGTATTTTGTGTATAATTCTGCAATTTATTTGAAGGTAATGGATAATAAAAGGTTCACTTTTTTCAAATTAACATATGTTCACAAGATTTTCTCTTCCATGAAAAGCACCAGCTTTATCGTTAAACGCTGTCTGGTTCCTGTGCTTTCATGGTTCTCCTCTGCAAGAACAAAAAATAGAAGAGCGTTCCACAAAATTGGAGAACTGATAAGCAACTATCACGCCTAAAACGATTTCTTCCTGTCCTTATGATAGTTGCCGTACTCCTATACTATGTTGTTAATTTTAAAATTTCGTAAAGGCTTCTTTTTTATTTTTTTCCCTCCCCTTTAGCAGGAATTGCATGGAGGAGCACATGATTCTACCAGTTCCACCATTGACACGCCATTAAACTTAATGGTAGAATTGGTGGGATCATGGAGACGTCCTTTTGTAGTTATATAGAGCAACTATGGACTGTGAGTAAGCATATCGGTGACATTTCTTGTTTTCACTAGTACAAAGATCCTAATGATTGAAGTCCTTTTTGTGGATACATCAGAATGAACGATGAAATAAAAGTCCAATAAGCACAAACCAACCAAAAAGCTTTCGAGATTTCCAACTCAGAATCGTGATGAAGCCATAGTAAATAATGATATGCCAGGCATGGTAAAGTAGTGGTACAGCTGAACAACAATTAGAGCAAGTCATCTCTTTTCTCATTTTCATTAGCTTAACAGTCTTTATACTGCAAAGCCCATGAATACTCTATAAATTTATGAATTAAATTAGGATCACCAGATGAACTGAGCATCACCTTTGCATGCCGTAGTCTTCTGCTTCTTCATATAGATTGTAGCTTCCAGGCATCCCCATCTTTCCAGTAAGGTGGTCATCTCCTGCATTGACTTTAGTAGTTATTTAGAGTTCACAGTTAAGGCTATTACGAGTTGACTCAAAAGTAGGATAGTATTATAGGAAGTA
>JANSVB020000413.1:764215-788682 GCA_025504935.2 Erythroxylum haughtii
GTGATGTTCCAACAATGCCCCTCATGCAATCTTACCACCCTAACACTTTAATTCAATTAACCTATGTCATATAATCTCACTCACATTAACATAATTAATCACTCCAAAATAATTTAATCTATTAAGACCTCAAAATTAATCTAAATCATGCTTATTCATTAAGAAAAAAATTCGGGGGCCAACAAGATGTGTATGTAAGAGCTCCACGTTCTGAAACAAGATTTGGTTGTAAGACAAGAATGAAAGTTAATAATGTGAAAACTGGAAAATTTCAAGTGATTTGATTTGTGGAGGATCACAATCACTATCTTTAGAGTCTTAACAAAACACATTTGCATAGAAGTCAGATGATGATATCTTCCATTGCAAAAATGCAAATTCAAATAGCGAATGATGTAGGAATTCCACCAAAAAAATCCCATGATCTTTTGGTGAGACAAGCAGGTGGGAAAAATAATCTTTGCTTTATTCCGAAGGATTACAAGAATTATTGAAGGTCCAAAAGAATAAAAGATATGAAAAAGGGAGATACAAGTGACGTGTTAGAATATTTGAATAAAATGCAATTTGAAGATCTTAATTTCTTTTATGCCATTCAAATGGATGAAGATGATTTGATAACTAATATATTTGGGTCAGACGCAAAGATGAGGAATGATTACTTAGATTTTGGTGATGTTGTTTGCTTCAATACTACTTACAAGAAAAATGGTAAGGGTCATCCATTTGCTTTGTTTGTAGGTGTGAACCATCACAAGAGAACAACAATTTTGGTATTGCACTACTATACAATGAGATTGCTTTTACATTTGAGTGATTGTTTGACACATTTGCTCGAGTAATATTTGAGAAAAAGCCTACAACTATTCTTATTGATCAGGATGCATGATGGTAAAGGCATTAGCTTCAAGATGGCTTGAAACTCATCATCAACTTTGTAATTGACATATTTATCAAAATGTTGCAATCCGTTTGAGTGATGTTTTTCTCAGTTTAAAGATTGTTTATAGTGTTTCAGCTCATGCATATATGACTTTGAAAAAGGAGAAGATTTGTTCAGTGCATAGAATGAGATGCTGAAAAAATATGAACTTTAAGATAATGATTGGTTAAAACATATGTTTCATATAAAGGAAAATAGGCTTTGGTTTATGGATTTCAAATGTTTTGTACAGACATGACCACCATGCAATGAAGTGAGAGCATAAATAGCATTGTCAAAGGTACGTAAGTTATTAGCATAACTATTTAAAAAAATTTAATCACTTCTGGAGGTTTATTGATGATCATCGATTTGATGAGTTAAAAGCTGATTTTAGAAGTAATGTAGGCACTCTAGCATTGTCAACACCTATTTAAATTTTAAAGCATGTAGCTAGTGTCCACATATCAGAAGTGTTTAAATGTTTTCAAGATCAATGGAATCATTCTCATGATTCTAGTTTTCGTCTTTGTGGTGAAAATGGTACAATTACAAAATATGAGATCACTGTTGTAGGGAAGCATTACTTTAATATGGTCACTTATGATTCATCAAAATAATGAAGTCCATTATAGTTGTTGAAAGCTTGAGTTTGCTGGCATTTTATATTCTCATGTTTTGAAATTTTTTAACTTGAAAAATATTTTGAGAATACTGAATCCGTATATTTTGAAAGGATGGACATGGAAAGAAAAAACATAGTACCTTGATAGTAAAAGCTCCACTATCAATGAAAGTGAATTGGATCCTAAAATGATGTCAATTATAAGGTTGTGTGCATTAAGTATGCGATTGGTTACAAGAGCAACAGAGAGGAGCGATACTTGTAAAACTGTGAAAGATCGCCTTCCAAACATGTTGAAGATGGTTAATGAGATGCTGCAAAGTGAAAAATTAGTTGATGAAGAGAACCTAATATCACAAGATGAAGAGTTGACCTAACGGTCAAATCCTGAAATCAATCTGTTCAATCAACAAGAGATTAATTTTGGTGAAAGGAATAAGATTAGAGGTGTCAAAATAAAGACAAAACCTATATCAAGTAAGAGATTGAAGGGTGGCTTAGAGAAAAGTTTAAGTAAAAGAAAGCGTGTTAAAAAATGCAAGAATTCAACAAATATGGCAGATTTGACACCTATACCCCTTTCCAATACTCAGGTTATATATTTGTTGATTTTATGTTTTCAAACCTTTTAATGCATGCAATTTATATTATGATAATTTCAAGTATTTTTTGGTTTAAATACTTTATTCAGGATTTTGAAGAAAATTCTCAACATCCTATATTATGTCCACCATATAATATCCCATATTACATCAAGTTCAGGTTAGCTTTCAGTAATTAAAAATGTTCATATGTTATTTTACTTGTTTTGAATAAATTTTCTTTTTTTGTTATGACACATGGAAAATGTAGCCACTTGTTGTTCTGATGGATTTTACAAGTATAGTTTACACTCATCAGAGAATGACTAGAGACTTTAGACCACATTCTTAGGTACTATTTGTAATATTTTCTTTTGGATATATGTTTCTAATCGTTTAATGATTTCAATTTTCTATTTATAAACCACTTGGTTATGAAACATACCAAATGCAGCCACTTGGTGTTTCTATGGATAACACAAGTACGATTTACACTCATCATCATTCCGAAATAAATTCTCAGGTAGTATTTGTAATATTTTCTTTTTGTAATATGTTATTAATATTCTAATGATTTATCATTTTAGGCCATTGATGCACAAACAAGTAAACGAAGTTTTACTGCTATTATCTCACCTTCAATGCTTATGATTGATTTACTTATGGTAATCTTTTTAAGTTTTTTCTTAATTTCAATTATTGCATTTCATTTTAATGTTACATTTTATTAATAATTGCATTTCCTATTAATTTTACATTTTATTAATAATTATATTAATTATTTTGATTGATAGGCACAAAAAACATTTGGTTTTGACAAAATGGGAGTTGGAATCAAACCAAACAATTTGGGAGTTGGTATTTGCAATGAGAACTGTGTTTGTCCTCTTCCATGCCTTGGTGAAAATTTTTGTATTTGTAAAAGATGAGTCAAATTCTAATGCAATGTTAGCTTAAACTGCAAATCTTATTATTCAGGAATGCAAGGAGAAGGTCACTCATTTAGTGCAGAATGTTAAGAAAACAACATGTTCTTATATGTTATTGTATTTATTAGTATTCTAGGATTTTGAGGGTTAAACGAAAGACTTTGTTTTCTTCATGTAAGTCACGGTCGTGCAGGTGGGTTGTTTTCAAAATATGAACTGCACAATTCTTCTTGTTTAATTTAATGCCACATTCACAAATTAATTCAATTAACATTCATCCAACATCCATGCTGATTTCACTCAATTCATATTTATTCAAATAGCAACCAATTTTATCATATGAAAGCAAGTACATTCAAACTAAATTCAACACAACAATTCCCCCGCTTTTACTCAAGCAAAACAAACAATACTAGAATATAAAAACAAATAATGAAAATAACAATTTTCCCAAATAATAATATAAGATATCAACTATCATTTCAAGAAACACAACCTAAGAATTTGAAAGTTATAATACTCTATGAACAAGCTATTCTTTACATATTTAGCCAAAATTAATAAGCACTTCAATTCAAAGAACCATCAAACAAGTGTGATAGATAGTCACTCCACTTTCCATCCTCTCAAGCATTTAAAGGTGTGATATCTATTCACTCATCGTTCATTTTATGTAAGGCATCTACCGTAAGCTTGCTTACCAATCCAATATCCACCACTCATATCAAACACAAGCATCAATCTAAAGGTCTTTATTTAGGATGTAATGAGGACGAGCTAAAGGTAGGAAAAAAGAAAATTGTAGTTTAAAACCACAACACAAACTGAACATTTAAAATATTATAAAAGAACGACCATAAAACACTCAATTCTTTCCTCTCACTTAATAAAATTAACACTTTCCATTTTTACTTTTCTCTCCTCTTCTTTTCATTTTCTAATCATCTTCTCTTCCTTCCTTTTCTTTTCTATTTTTTCTTTTCCTCTCTTTTTTTTTAATTTTCTTCTTTTTTAACTATATTTTTCCTTTTTTATTTATGAATATAAGACAAAGAAATCAAGAGAAGAGAAATATAGAGGAGAAGTAAAAATCTCCACAACCATACCCATCCCTAATGCAATAACCAACTATATGCTATGATTCCCCCCACACTTGTTCCCTAAACCCAATTATACCTATTTAAATGCTCAACTTGCCTTATGGTAGGTATAACGAAGGGGATAAATAATCAAGGTCAAGGCTCATATTTAGGCTTAAAGAAAGAAAAGATGTCATGTTAAGCTCAAAGAGGGTTCACTAAAGGTAACATTATGGTGGCCTTTTAAGCAAAAGGGGTAAATCCTAATTTGCTTCATCATTTCAAATTTTGCATAAAATTGTGTGATGTCAACTAGTATTTGCAAGCAAGTTCTAGAGTTCCTTAATTATGAAAGAACGCTCTCAATAAATAATTATAGAAATTGGTGTTTAATATTTCAAAAAGACTCAAAATCTTACCAAATAAAAGGTGTCATTCATCTATCACAATAAGTTAATGTCCTTTAAACCGAAATCAAAGTCAATTTGTCGAGCTCGGCCTCTACCGCCATCACTTCAGGTATTGTTCTCTTTGGCACTTGCGTAAGTCACCACTCGAACACAAGACCTCAAAAGCTTCATGCCATTGATCCATTTTTTCTTAAAAAGTATTTTCATACTACTTATGCTATATTCTAGTCAAAGGAAGACAAAAAAAACTAGTTATACTTGAAAGGGAGGTGGTTGAGAAATGATTTTGGAATAAAGATCCACCATAATAGCTGATAAAGCATCATGGCATTGATCCATTTTTTCTTTAAAAATATCTTGAAATTAATCAAAATGCATCGGCAATGCCCTAATATTCTTAGATAAAATAGTGAAAAGTGTATACTAAATGTCTTGATTTGGTTTGGGAGGTATAGTTAATGAAAGCACTAATATTGGTAATAATGTCTACATTAATTTCCTCAATTCGCGGATAAGCAAACTCTAGAAAAAGAGGGAGAATGTTCTGAAGTTTTACTAAATTCTCTATATCATTTCATTACTCATCAATCATATCTATGCACTAAAGTGGTTATATGAATTAAGGATCAAATTATTGGTTTGTGTGTGACAACTAAACAACTGCTTGTAGTTTTAATGATAGAATTATTTAAATGCTTCTTTATTTTATTCATATTCAAATATAATATATATATATATATATGATAAAGTCCCTGGGATAAATGTATAGTGGAAATAAAATTATTATAAAATCATAATTGTAAGCTTCATATTGCATTTATATATTATCCCTAAAATTGTTTATGATCATTTATATTAAGATCAGATATTAGTAGAGTGTAAAAAGACTAGTATGTATTATGTTTTTGTTTTATAAAGAAAGTTGTCAATCTCATAAATTAAAGTATAGAGATATTTAAAATATATATGGGTGCTTCTTAGAGAACCAACTTAATAAAGTCCCCTGATATGAGGGTTTCGTTTGGAATATTACTTATATGTAGATAGAACTTCTTAATTTGATAATCGTATAAGTAATAATTTAACAAGAGATCTCCAAAGTATCTCATATATAGATTGTTATGCTTTGATACTACTTATGACGTATTCTAGTCAAAGATAGCTTAATCAGTAGTCATTGGATATAGCATGAAGTACGTGAAAGTAATTTAATGATCAATACGTAATTCATCACCCTAAAGTAAATAGGGAGAATATTTCATTATTCCTGATCAGTATTGATTCAAGAAATCTTTACCAGTAGAATGACACTTTTAGAATACTTTTCAAATGTTATTAATAGAATCAATTACTAATGGTGGATAACTAATATGATTGAATTCAAATAGAGTAGCTATTAATTTTATATTCTATATCTAATCGGAATATTAAATGATGAAAGATTGAATTATATAAAAAAAAAGAAATCATGTTTAGAAAATTTAGTCAAAACTATTTTGATATTTCTAATATTTAAATGGTCATGATGTATGACTAGATGTCAATCTTGATATATGAATATAAATTATTTAATTAAAAAGGTACAAATAAATCATATATTTTTAATTTATATAATTATAAATATAATTTAGGGTTATAATTTATATCTAATGCCAACATATGTATGAATTTGATAGGTCACACACAAAGAATGATTAGAAAGAGAAAAAAAAGTATTTTAATCACGTTAGCCTTGATTGTAAAGTTTGAGATTTAGGATTAAATATAAGATATTTAATAAATAAGGACCAATATGAGATATTGGATCTTACATGAGCCTAATTGATATCTTATTAGAATTAATTATAATTTTAATTAAAATTTAGTCAAAATAAAATTTAATAATTAAAAGTTTTGGACCTTATTATAAATAAGCTTAGATTCTAAAAGAATTAAGACTCTTGTTTACTATTTCTATTCTACTTATAGGATTCTCGCAATACATTTGTGTGAATCTCATTAGAAGTCGAACATGTGTACAACTACAATTATTACGATAAATTAAATTCAGAAGCGATGCTACACAATAAGGTACAAATATATGATTCCTATGTTTAGTGTATTCATACATTAATCATATTATAAAATTTTAAGTAATCTTAGTTTTCATAAATCAAAAGAAAATATTTCACAATTATTTTTTTGTGTGTGGGGTCAAATTCAACCTCGATTTTCTAGCAAAAATCACATGTCTACATCAAATGACACGTGTCTATATCTAAAAAAATTTAAACCGAAAGATTCCTATTGATTATTTATTTAGCTACTGGGTAAGCACCTAAAATTGTAGTTAATTTTTATTAGACTGGATTTAGATATATTTCTGTAAGTATTTGGGCTGCGTAACGCTTCTCTTGAACTCATTATCATTTTTTGCATTATGACATTTGGGCATAACATTGAGATATCGTTTGGTAACTAATAATAAAAGAATCAATTTTTTAAAAAAAAATAGAATGAGAATGAGAAGGTGGAATTGAAGTAAGAATAAAATTATTAATTATTCATGTTTGGTATGTACTAACTAAGAATGAGATTAAATAGATTAATAATTATGCAAGTATTAACTATCAAATATTAGGAATGCTAATGAGTAAATTTTTAGCCATATTTAGTTTATTATATGATTAATTTTGTAAATATTTAATTAAAATATTTCGTGTTTTATAAATAAATGACCACAATTATCTTCCAATAATTTATAAAATTATTATTATTTAAATAATTATAAATAATTCTTATACTAAAAATAAATTTAAAAACTATAAAAATTTCGTTACTTAATATAATATTAATAAAATAATTAATAATTAATAATTAATAAAGAAATTAAATATAAAAGACTATAATATGTAGTTTTTAAATAATATTTTGAATTAATCAACACTGAGAGTATGCTAATAATATCTTATTCATTAATTTTCTTTTATTCTTTGATATTTAATTTCAGTTTATACCTACACTCTTTTAATAATAAAAATTAGTTTAATTTTATTATTCCTTATATTATTTATTTCAAATAACTAAATAAGCAAAAATTTAAAAATTAAAATTACAGTTTCATTTTTACATTTTTTTTACTGATTATAATAAGGCTTGAAAGTATTCAATTCGAAAGAACATGACTTAGCCTTGATTAGGGGTGAGCATTATTCGGGCCGGCCCGATTATCCAACCCGGCTTGAATTAATTCGGATAAGAAAATGTTAAATTTCGAGTAATTCGGGTTGGCTGGGTATTACCCGAATTATTTTCGGGCCGGAACGGGTAACTCTAAAAAAAATCGGGTCGGCCCGATTACTCGAATTAAGTTTTAAAAAATTATGAACATACATTTCGTTATTTTTCTTGTAGAATTAACAGATTAATTATGCTAGTTAATTGAAATATTTGGTTATATTATTAGTGAATTCAACTATTTGTTGAGATATGAAAATGTAATTCAAAGTATTTAGTTATTTTGTGTAATTTTTGAAAGAGGACTAAACAAAATTTCGGGTAATTCAGACCGGATAAATTTGGGTAATAAAATTTTGAATTCGGATCGGATAAGATGAAAAAAATTTCGGATAATTCAGGCTGGACTAAAATAGTAAAAATTGAGCCCAAATTATCCGAATGCTCACCGCTAGCCTTGATCTTGGCCTTTTGGTGTTTTCTTATTACTGTCCTTTTTCTTAATATTTGGTTTAAGCCCACCCGGTGGATGAATCTTATAATAAGGCCGAAGCCTACGTACCCCGGAGGCAACGTGGAGTAATCAAAGAGATGGCCTAGCTAGCTAGTTTCCCTAAAGAAGAATTAAGGAAGGACTAAAAACCTACAACTTCACCTATGCTCAGGCCATCAAGCCATGTGGAGTTGAGGAATGGTGCCCCACCCAGTCGACCATGGAGTGGAGGCCCTGTAATGCTCTGTCTCTCATCTTTCTTTTTGGTGACACAAACATGTACTTTCTATCTTATCGTATTTTATAGGGTTTGAAGCACATGTCCAGCGGCTCTCAACATCATTAGGATAGAAAGGATCACTTTACAACTGCATATAAGCCCCCACACCCTCCAGTATGTGATGACCATTAGCCCCTTTTTCTTCTTCATCTTGTTCCTCTTTTTGTTATGGGGAATCACATCACATTCTTTCAGGAACTTGGAAACTTTTACAAGCACATACGCTTTAACATTTTCGTCTACAGTCTCCATCTGGGCAGGCTCCATTTCAATTATTCCACTTCTTTAACTGGTTAGTGTATAAAAACATCTGCTTGCACACCCCCATAAGATTAGCATAAATTCCACGATTTCGTTGAGCTACGGTTGATTGATGGCTTTGTGTCACCATCCATGTGCATTTGAAAAATAGCAACTCGGTCTTTATATATAATATACCTGCGTAAATACTAAAGGATTTAGGTATCATTTCTGTTTTAAGTACGCTACAAAGATAGAAGGATAGCTTGTCCATAACCACCTTCTCCACCTTGTGTTACTTCAATTAGTTAACATGTTATAGTTGATGAATACTATATTCCAAGTCAATTATGCAGGGTGTTTCTTGTAAGAATACGCAATAAGTGAATGGGAAGGAATTATCTTTTTTTTGTTCCTTGGAAACAATTCTTTCTCTGACTCTGTTAATAATAATACCATGAGTAGTGTTGGTCAAAGGTCACGTTAATCATGACTGACTCACACATTCTCCCCAGAAACAACGTGTCCAACCCCATTGTGCTGCATTGTAAAGAAACTAAACAGCACATTCCTTGCACAGTTATTCTCCGTGTATTGTGGCGCCAAATGGAGTGGTCGTGCCTATAAGCCGCTGTCCATGAGCTGTTGGTTATACCATCTCTTTCTTTGGTTTTTTTAATATTCACAACTCAATTCCCCTGCAGCGACACGCTGAAGTTGTTTCGTTTCTTTCTCTGAATCTACTTAAGCTTGTGAAATTTCCTTGCCACTTTTTCGCTTTTGGAAAGTTGGATCCATTAAGGGAAAACCCTTTTCTCAATTTTAACACATATATGTATTCTAGATGCTGAATTATTGGTTTTAAAACAATGAACTCCTGTAAATTTAGAAAGTACCTATAAGTTGGGAGACTAGAGCAGCCTAGTCCAAGCCACAGGTTACAGCATCATCTGTCTAAGGATTCCACTGTAAAAGTTCGGTACCCAGAAATGTAATAGTAGAAAAGAAACTTCAGGATAATTGCACGATAATAAAATAAAGTGAAAAGAAGAATGGCCGGATGGAAATAGAGGATTCGGTTTCTGGTGGCTCCTAACAAGCAGAGACTCTATCAGTTCTCTGCTAAAAGCGTATGGTGTTTCCCTGTATCATCATTGTAAAGATCATATTTTTATTACATTATTATCATCTTTTCGGCTCTAAGTTGTACAAATACCAAGCTTTTTAGTTTCTGCTTTTTCTTCCAATTCTCTGTCAACAGTTCCTCTGCTTCTCTTTCTCAGTGAATATCTCTCTCTGCTTCTTTCATTTCTACTTTCAGTTGAAAAACTTGTGGCTAAGCTTAGCTTAGTTCTTTTTATTTTCTTTTCGTTCAGAGATTCTCAGGCCTCGCAGACAAGCAGTGTGTTCATTTTGACTACTACACGTGATTTCTCACCTACGGTACGTTTTGAAATTAAGCTCTCGTTTTGATCATTGTGCATTTTCTTGTCACATTGTTGAAGATTTTCGTGGGAAAAAGAGAAGGAAGTGAAAGTTTCAGATTTTATGCCCTTATTTCGATTGCCTTTTGAGGTGTGAGAATTATTATCGAAAACCGTTTGTATCCAGAGCCATTAAGTTGCCTCATGCTCAGTTAGCCTCCAAGTTCCATCCTTTTTCAAACTTCCAAGAAGGGAATTTCTGAAAATCTCTTCTTTTTCCTAGTCAAGTCGTCAAAGCTGTGATAAACTCAATTGTTTGCCAAATTCATATATGAGTCCTTAACGTAATTTGAGAAAGTTAATATCTTTTCAAGTAGTGGATGCTAAGTATCATCTGTTTCTTCTTCTTCTTCTTCTTCTTCTTCTTCTTTGTTGATTTTTATTTTTTTATATTTAAATTTTTTAGCTTCTTCTTCAAATTAAATGCTAGATGAATGTTGTCTGACTTTACTAGATCAGGCATCTATGTTAATGTTTGATCAGGATTTAGCCCAGTTCATTATATCTTCTTAAATTTTATTGTTCTGATGCTCGAAGAGATTTTTCTTCTCACTTAGTTTTGGTTCAGCCTGCCTGAAATACAAATACCAGCATGGAAAACGTGGAGAGGCTTTTTTTAATTGCTTATTTTGTTGAATTTGGGTTCTCTCATACATGTTAAAAAATCGTGGCTCGTTTCCATTATTCTTTCTTGCTGATGCAGCTATGAACTAGGTGAAAATTTATTAGCTTCCTAATGGGGTAAGGCAGATGCATACAAGCAAATGACAGAACTCTGGTAGATAACTTGCTGCATGGGAGGATTATTTCAGCTTTTTAACCTTAACCAAAGCACCATGGCCAGAAAGATACTTCCACATAAGCGTCATGTTGATGGTAATCACAATCTGGTTTTTCAAACTGTATTCAACTGAAACATGTACTTACGTTCACTGTCTACCTTTTCGGTCTTAATTGCATGCAATGGCTGATACTTTCACATTATAATGACTAACAATATTTCTTTAAGAGTTGGATAATCGCACAGATAAATAAACCTGAAAGATTCATTAATGCCATTAGTTGTCTTGGATATGGCCATCAATCTACTACTTGAGTTGATCAGAGAATCTCATATGGTGTTTCTTTATCCCTTGTGAATATAACGAACAACTTTTCTTGTAATCAAGTATGAATATCACAGTCGATGCTCTCAATAATTTGCAAGAAATTTTTTTTTTTCATTATATGTTCTTCTGAAAATTGTTCAATGGTCTTTGACGGCCAATCTTCCTTTGGATTGTCATGTTTTAAAGGTTAAGCAACATGGCCCAATATGAGGTGAAGATTTACGCTCTCCAAAATTATGAAATTATGGAATTATTAGTCATAACTACATATGATACAATAGTTTGCTAGTTCTTTTCCTTGTTTGACTGAAGATTGATGTAGTTGCTTATATGCTCTGCAGGATTGGAAGCTCCAAGAAACAGCATGGAACTACAAGTTGAAACTTCTCAGCATTGTTTAGATGCAGGAAATTCTCTGGTAATATTTGTAGTCTCTATCAGACGTTGCTTTTAATCCTTTTAGACTATGATCTAGGTTTGTGAGGTTGACATAGTTTCGTGCCTAATATTTAAGAAACCTGGCAACAGAGTTTGTTTCTTAATAGGTAACCTTGAGGTTTAAATCATCTGAGTTTTCTAAAATGGCTGAATTCTTTGATCCTGAGGCAACTATCATACATCTTTCTACTTCTTAATGTCACAAATGTTTGATTCTAACAAAGGTTCTTAAATTGTGCAGCATCATACTATAATTATATAATGCTTGATATTCTTGTATTAATTTTCTCTTTATCTTTCTATTATATGCACTTATATATGTCTTGATGCAAAATTTTCAGTATTCCTGTCAAGTTGAAGAAGACTGCTCTGAAAGGAACTGCTATCCGATTGAACTCTCAATGAAGAAGTTGATCAATGAGGAAATTTCCAAACAACATAACACCAGAAAAAATGCACCAAGTATTGTGGCTCGATTGATGGGTGTGGACATGCTGCCAATGGACACAAAATCAGTAGCAAAGCCACCTGATAAAAAGAGTGAGAGGACAAAATCCAATATCTCAAAAAAGGATAAGAATGAAGTGGTATTATCCAAAAAGTCCAAGTCTTCCAGGAAGATGAACTTTGACCTATACACTGGTGAAATCAGAGGTGCTGATAGATGGAACGACAGACAGATGCTAGGAAAGCCAGGGCCTCGAGAACATCCACAAGAAGAGGAACTCAAAAAGTTTAAGAAAGAGTTTGAAGCATGGCAAGCTTCCAGGTTTAAGGAATGCTCCAAGTTTGTTGAAATTGGGAGCATTTCTGACCATTTTCCCGTTCAACGGAATATCAACAAGCCGAAAGTTGTAAATTGTTCGTATTCTGGCCAACCAGTTAAGCAGAAGTCCTTAGAACAAAAAGGTTTTGAGACAAAAGCAAACTCAATCGAAAAGTTTGGCTTACAGCATCATAAGCATAAAAGGAAACTATTCCCACCTGAACAGAAGGAACTTTTTTCTTCAAGGATGCACTCCTTGAATTACGATCAGAGATTGGACTCGTCTTCAGCTCCCACAAGAATAGTGATCTTGAAACCTGGTCCTTACAGAATTTATGACTATGAAGAGTCCTGGACTAATTCCTCTGGAGATTTGGAGGATAGAGTTAGTATGGAAGAGTTCCTTGAGGAGGTGAAAGAACAGCTGAGATTGGAATTACAGGGAAAAACTCTTAAAAGAGGTTCTGTAGTCAGAGGAAGCGGAATTGAGACTCCTTTTAGAGAAAGACCATCAGATCCAAAACAAATTGCTCAACACATAGCAAAACAAGTCAGAGAAAGTGCTAGCCATGAGCATGGAATGAATTTGCTTCGCTCAGAATCAACACGATCATGTAGAAGTGAAATTCAGTTCAATGCATGCAATTCTCCAGAGTTCATAAACAGGGATACAAGAAGATTCTTGTCAGAAAGATTAAGGAATGTTCTGAAGAGAGAAGCACATCTTGATGCTCCACTGATCATCAGTAGCAGTTCCAGATCGTTTCCTATAGATAATGAGTTGCATAGGCTAAAACAAGTTGGAGACGTCTCAAAAAATCGAAATGAACAGGCATACTGGGAAATTAAGGAAGATGAACAGGAATTTCAAACCAGATCTTTTAGGCACGAAGATGGTGATTCATTGCTTCATAGAGACTTGTCCCCTAGAAACTTGATAAGGTCTTTGTCAGCCCCTGTGTCAGGAACATCATTTGGGAAGCTTCTTCTCGAGGATCGCCACGTTCTAACTGGTGCCCACATCAGGAGGAAGCATGAGTCCCTTGACAATGTGACTTTTGATATGAAAAACTTGAAGAAGGATAAATTCAATATCAAAGAAAAAGTCTCAAATTTCAAGTACAACCTCAGTCTTAGGGGTAGGCTATTTGGCAAGAAAATGGAATCAATAGTGGAGTCCCATGGTTTTGAGCAGGATATCGTGAAAGATATCATGAGTGGACCGACAGTTACTAGGAACTTGGGTCACAGGGCCATTATGGTACTACTAAATTCTTTTTTAAAATACTAATCATCAACATACAGATTTTCATTAGTAAATCCCTCTGTTTATTTGTCTTGCATCTTAGGAGAACTCAACTGAGGTACCTCCAAGTCCTGCATCAGTGTGCAACAGTCCTCAAGAAGAGTTTTGGAGGCCAGCAGATGACATCAGCCCAGCATCAACTCCTGATCTTAGGGAAGATGGTTCTTTGCCTCAGGTTTTCAGGGAGATCAGTTGTAATCTAAATGGTTAGAAACATATCTTTCTTTCTTCAGTACAGAGTTTCTATTTCCAAGTTCTATGCATTATGCTTGAATTTGCTTAATGATTCCATGTACAATTTGAATTGTTTCCATTGGATCTCTTTGGTCCAATATCTTCTAGTGGCTTTTAAGAGAGGATGGTTTAGTAAGCTCTTTTTGAGGATTTGTCCCTACCATACTGGTGGTCTTCTGCTGCTAGCTAATGCCTACATCAACTGATAAAATGTTTTTCTGATCCTGCTGACATAACTGTGTACAACTCAGTAGATCTATCACAAACTGCTAATAGTTTTTCTGTTTATTTTTTTGAAGAGCTGCGGAGGCAACTAAATCAACTTGAATCAGATGGACTTGAGGACGCAACAACAATACACGAGCCTGTGGAATTGATGGTTGATTTGGATAACAAAGCAGAAGCTTACATAAGAGATTTATTCGTCACTTCTGGTTTATATGATGGGTCATACGATCAATGTTTATCCAAATGGGACCCATCTGGAAAGCCTATTAGCAACTCAGTGTTTGAAGAAGTGAAAGAATCGTATAGGAAACAGGCCGAGGACAGGGAATTTATGTTGGACAAAAGTGAAAAAGTAGACCACAAAATGCTATTCGATTTGTTGAATGAAACACTGCCAACTGTACTTGGACCTCCTATAACCATGTCTAGATTTAGAAGGAAGATTATAGGTATGTCCATGCTGCCACCTTTACGTGGAAAGAAGTTGCTTGATCGTACATGGGAGATCATATGTGAGTATATATACCCTACAAACGACAAGTCTTACTACTCACTTGACAGTTTGGAGGCTAGGAATTTAGAATCCTCTCCATGGTCCACTTTGATGGACGATGAGGCTAATGCTTATGGGAAAGAGATAGAATGCCTGATCATGGGAGATATTATCGAGGAAACCGTAAAGGAAATGCTCCAATGATGTTGTCTGGATAAATATCAGGAGAGAGTGAAGACTGTGATACAACATGGTACAGACAGAGGTAACATATATAAGTCATTTGCATGGGCAATCATGTTTGCGTGGTTTAGGTAAGTGTGGAGTAAGTAAATATGTCTTGTTTGTGGTTGTTTGATATAGAAGAACATTCTTATCCCGTCATCTGTAGATGAGTCGATTGTTTGTGTTAATGGGTAAAATTTTGAGGAACTTGTCTTGTCTTCATTGAGAAAATTTGTGAAACTTTTAGTTCACAGAAATGAACGAAATACCAAAGATCAATGTTACAATAAGCTCTGTATCATTTACTGCAATTTTGTGCCTTTATGACGAGATCCGGTTGCCATGTATAGCAGATGGCCTACAGGCCTGTTTCTCCGATTGCTGACCCAAATCTGCACGCTCTTTTATATGGCCTGGAGAGATTGTCCTTTTGAACAAATTTTTCAAGCATGCATGGTTCCATGTGGGCTTTTTGTGGTTGCTCTTTGGGCTGTGGTGTCAAAACATCATTTTGGAGCCACACCTATTTTGTCTGTGGAGTCTTTGTTCGGCTCAAGTGTGTTGTAAGGTTGGAAATCATGGTACGGGGTTGGTGGTTTATCATGACTTGACAGCTTCTTCTCACATGGAATTCATATACTTGTCTTGGAGCTTAGATTCGCTACTTTGACCATTTCATTTGTTTCAATGGAAAAATATCACCACAAATCTCGACGGAATTAGTTGCTAATTAGCTTCCATCTTTCTCTTCCAGAAGGAAATAGAACGAAAAAGAGAAATGGGATCACCCCAGCAGTTTAAGAGTAGATGTTTTAATCATTGCGTGGATGAAATTAAGAGTATAACAATGCTTATTTTCAGACAATTCGGTTGAGCTAAAAGTGGTGGAACAAAATGTATAAAGGACCGCCAATACAAGATTTTAAGGTTTTAGAATGTTGTGAAAAGAACAAAAGGTCAAATTCATTTATTAACCGCAAAATCAACATCTAAAAGTGTACCTGGGGTTTGCTTGTTAGACATTTTTCACAAATCGAAATCAATTAATTGCATTTTATTAATTTTTAATAACTTATCGGTGAAGTTACAAAATTTGATCTACATAAAGATAATAAAGTAGCTTAATAAATTATTTACGTCAATGAATCGAAGTCCAGGAGGAAAATAAATTTCGATCAGTATGGACCGGATTCATATCAAACTTATGATAAGGAAGGTCAATATGGAAGCTATATAAATAAGTTAAGATCTCCTGCAGTTGCTCATATCATTCGTAAGCTTTCAGATTTTTTAACCCGTTAAAAGAGCTTATATTTCGAGAATATTGTAAAAAGACATTAACAACGTGTCGGGGAGAAGTTCTCATGAAGGTCCTAGTGAATTCGGGTTTGTTACGGCCTTGGAAAGGTCCTCCAAACTTCTGATGGAACCGAAATCAGGTATTCCATATTAACTTTGTTTATTTCTCTTTCACGAACAATTCGAGACACGTAATAAGGTTCATACTACGTGTTACATGTTGTATTAGAGCGGTTACGTGATTGGGTGACTAAAAACGAAGCTTTTTGTTTTTATCCATAAGGGTTTTGAAGGCTTTTTTATTTTTTTTCACATGTATGGATGCGTGAAAGTGAGTTACACGTTTGTAGCATTGAGAAATGAGTCAAAAACAAACTATGGATAGCGAAAAACATGCTTAAAACTCCCCAAAAATTGCCTTCACTGTCAATAGTGACGGTGAACTTCGTACATGTACCTAACTCGTGAATAGTACCTCCATTGAGACGGTTTGGTTGGCGAGTATGTTGCACGCTCCTACTAGATGGGCGATGCAGACGAAGGACACAACAAACATGTTTTTCAACCGATGGGGATGGGACTAGCATGTGCAATGCACGGGGCATCCAGCTGTCCCTACATATAGCTAGTGCGGGTGCAAACAAGTGGCTGCGCATGTGATACACACGCCATACAAGATCAACGTGTCTACGCATGTGGGCGCATGAGCCGCACACGCCAACGATGTCTCAATGCATCAGTGCATGAAGGGCGAGTACAACACACTCGCTTAACACATCTAGAGGCATGTTGGGTGTGTATGTGGGCAGCGCACGTGCCACAGGCCCATGCACACCCCTAATGTCAGTGCATAGTAACATGCTGACATCAATATTATAGTGACTGCTGACATCAACACTAAAAGAGAAAAAGAAAATTTTCATATTGCTCGTAATGTTGCTCCTAGTCCTTTTGGATCAATTTTCAAGTTGTAGGAATTTTTTAAGTGATTTTTCTAATATTTTTGGATTAATTACATTGGTAGTTTCACACCAGAAAAGGAATTTAGACATTTTAAAGCCGTTTTAGAGTGAATTTTTTTGCAACAAACCTGTCACGAGTGAAATACATGAGGTTCTTATATCTCGGGTGGTTAGCTCAATGTTCTGTAATGCATGATAATCGCTTTAATGAGGATTTTTTTGCTACCAAAGTCTCAAATAATTTTTTTAAAGAATGTCTTTAACACAAGTATATGATAATTTGACTGTGCATTCGATTGTTTACATTTATTAATGTTATATTTTCACATATTGTATGTCTATATAGAGTGTGAGGATAACATAAAGGTGTATCCCTTGTGTTTGTGGACCTTTCGGGTTCTAATGAGAATGTAGCCACCAAATTGACCTTTCAAGTCACTATTTTGAATTATTTTGCATGCATGTTGGGGAATGTCTCTGGTCTTATGTTGGTTAGTCTACCAAAAGGTATTAGGCTTACATAAGATTTTGAGATGTGCATAAAGGCATTAGATGAAGGAAAGTCATTGCTTAAATGATCTATTCCCTCAAAAATAGTAGTGTCATGAGAGTTGATAGTTTGTACTTTGATCACTTTTATGTGGATATCTAATTGGATATACTATGCATTCAATCCAAAGGTGTTTCATAATACGTGTTATCAAATTCTAGGTATAGATACTGTTTTAACGCTTTGAGTATTGTTATTATCCTACATTTATGCTATTTTTTCATTGTCTTTTATAGTCACATTTTCTGTCCACAACAATACTGTCATCATCGAAACCTTGACATGTTTCAATATTAAGAAGTAGAAGAAGGATGTCGAGTTTACCTTGGAGATGCCAAACATCAACATGGCTACGCTGACAGAGAGACCCTCTCCACCTACAGACATCAACTCAAAAGCTGATAAGGTGATCGTAATCTAGGAGCGGTCAAATAGGATGTGCTATTTGACCATTAAGAGGTTATTCCCAGATCATCTGTTATGTGGACTGTTGGACACCACCATAGCAAAGGAATTTATAGACAATGTTTCTCAAAGATACAAGGTCTTGTCTAATGCTGAGTTAAGCACTTTGATTAAGGATTTGTTCTCCATGAGGTATATTAGAGAAGGAGTTGTAAAGGAATATATTATAAGGATAGTCTACCTTCAGAGTAAGTTGAAGGCATTGGATATTCTCATTCCTGATACATTGAAAGTGCGCCAGGCACTTAATGCTCTCCCGTAAGAGTTTGAAATGCTGGTCACTTCATACATTTCCTAGAAGGAGGCTTGGAATATCAATGCCTTGATTTCTCGATGTGATGTAGCAAAGGAGAAGCTGAAGAGCACTCTTTATTTAGCCTTGTATATAGCCAAAGGAAACAGGAAGCCCTAAAAGTTTAAGGGTAAGAAATCTAAACCCTCTCCACATATTAAGACTAGTCAATTTAGCATTGCAAAGGGTCCATAAGACTTAAAGAATATGAGGTGCTTCTTCTGCAAGAAGAAGGGACATAGAAAATTTGACTACCAGAAGTACAAAGTCTAGAAAGTCAAATAAGAGCTGTCAAGTAACTCTTTAGCCTATATGATTTATGAATCCAATTTAGCTATAACTACATCAAGTTTTTGGTGGCTTGATAATGGAGCATTTAATCATGTTGCTTCCACAATACGGAGGTTCAAATGCACGAGAAGGTCAGCCAAAGGACAGGGAAGCTGATGCTTGACAATAATGAAAAAGTATATGTTTTGCATATGGGGATGTAGGTTTGAACCTCGATACGAGGTTTGTACTTGTTTTACGGGACACATTTTATATACTGACTTTTAGATGAAATCTGATTTTTGTTTCAATTTTCGATAAAGCGGGTTATTGTTTTGTAATTGATACTTCATTTGTAAATATTATTATCAATGCAAAACATATTGGAGCTGCCTTCCTGTCATACGGTTTATATTAAATGTGTCTTACTCCTAATAAAATGTATGCATCTTCTTATATTGTTGAACCTGTGACTCGTAAAAGACCTTTGATAAAGGAAACATCATGCACATTATGGCATAGCAATTGGGCCACATTTCTAGAGAAAGGGTTGAGAGATTGATAAAGGAAAACATTCTCCCAACTCTAGATTTTAGTGATTTAGAAACCTGTATTGACTATTACAGAGGTAAGTTGAACAAGATAAAGAAAAAGAGGTAAACTCATGCTTCTAGCATGTTAGACCTCATAAATACGGACACAAGTGGACCCTATACATCTATGTTATGCAATTCCAGATATTTTTTGACATTTACAGATTATTATTCCCGTTACGGTTACATGTTCTTACTTAAGGAAAAGTCTGAAGTTAACAAATTCGAGATCTTCAAGGCTGAAATTGAGAACCAGTTGAAAAAATCAATCAAGATTGTCAGATCTGATTGGAGAGGAGAGTACTATGGCAGACTTGGTGTTGCAGGACAAGAAAAAGGTCAGCTTGTCAGGTATTTAGAATCGATTGAAATAGTGACTCAATTTACTATGTTGGGTAGTCCTGAGCAAAATATTATGGCTGAAAGGCATAATCGCACCCTAAAAGCCATTGAGGTTGATGCGGAGCAGGACTAACCTACTTGATTACCTTTAGGGTGAGGTCATTAAGATGACATTGTATATATTAAATAGAGTTCCAAGCAAGTCAGTGCCTAAGAGTCCTTTTGAACTCTGGGTTAGTAGGAAACCAAGCCTTTCATACATTCGTGTGTGGGGTTGCCCTGCGGAGGTACTATTATATAATCCTTATGAAAGTAAATTGCAACCTTGTTCTACTAGTTGCTATCTAGTAGGTTATCTCAACTACTTTAAATGCTACAGATTTTACTGTAGAAAAGGAGTAGAAAAGGAGGGGTCACAATAGTGGAATCACAATCGGCTAAGTTTTTGGAATACAATGTATATGATGAGGGTAGGCCCTCTCTCCATTCAGGTGCTAGCAGAATGAATACTACAATTATTTCGTATCTGCCACTCATATAGTCAATTCCAGTGGATCAAAGTCAGAACATCATGTATGTGTTGGAACAGGAACTTATACGTGTATAAGTAGAGGTTCCTAGGGTACAAAAACCAATGCAATTGCATAGCTCCACTAGAGAGAGGCACCCTACTATTTCACCTGATTTCATAGTCTATTTAGATGAACAAGACTCTGATGTAGGACATATTGTGAATCCAATTACTTTTACAGAACCTATTTCTAGACCTCATGCAGATTTGTACTGGGAAGCAAGGAAGGATGAGATACGATCTATGTAGCACACCAAGGTATGAGAGCTTGTTGATTTTCCTCAACATTGTAGATCTGTGAATTGCAAATGGCTATTTAAGACCAAGAAGGGCACTCAGGGTAAAGTTGAGTAGTTTAAGGCTCGATTATTGCCAGAGGGTTAACTTTAAAATTTACTTCTCTCCCTTATCCTCGAATGATACATTTGGAATGATTATGAAAATAGTAGCTCATTATGACATGAGGTTACATCAAATAGAATATCTGCTTTCTTGAATGGTAACCTTTATGAAGAGATCCATATGGAGCAACCCGAAGGATTTTAGGATAAAGGGGCAATTGACAAAGTTTGCAAATTGACCAAATCAATATACGATATGAAATAGGCTTTTAGACAGTAGTACCTGAAGTTTGATGAGATTCTAACATCTTTTTTCTTTGTGAAAAATAAAGTTGAAAGATGTTTATACTACAAGATTATAGGGAACAAAGTCATCTTCCTACTGTTGTAAGTGGATGATATATTGTTCGCATCAAATGACTTGACCATATTGCATGAAGTTAAGCGACTTTGGCCAAGCATTTTGACATGAAAGACATCAGTAAAACATCTTTTGTCCTACATATACAGATTCACTGGGACAGATCTCAACACTCATGAGGCCTTTCACAAAGTGTATACATTAAGTGAGTATTACAAAGGTTTAATATGACTAACTGGAAATCTATTATAGCACCTATATCTCATGATGGGAGATTTTTTTAGCATAGTGTCCAAAGAATGAAGTTGAGAGAGAGCCTATGAGGTATGATTCGTACTCTAGTGTAGTTGGTAGCTTGATGTATGCCCAGGTATGCACTAGACTAGACATTGCATTTGCTATTAGACTGTTGGGTCAATATCTGGCTAACCCAAGTATATACCACTAGAATGTAGTTAAGTAAGTGTTGAGATACCTTAAGGGTACCGAAGATTGTATGTTGACATAAAGAAGGGTCAACGATCTAAACCTCTTGGGGTATACAGATTCTGATTTTGCTATATGTTTAGATGATCGAAAGTCCACTTCAGGTTACATTTTTGTACTAGCAGATGGTGCAATATCATAGAAGAGTGTCAAGCAAACACTGGTAACTTCCTCGACCATGCATGTTATGGGGCTGCTTCATAAACAATTTAGCTTGAAAACTTAATTTCTGAGCTATCTGTAGTAGATTCAGTGGCTAGATTCATTCAGTTGTACAGTGATAATCTTGTTGTTATGTTGTTTAGTAATAATAATAAGAATATCATAGGATCTAAGCATTTAAAGGTCAAATACTTAACCGTTAAGGAGTTGATTCAGAAAGGTGACGTTAAAGTGAAGCATCAGGACTGAGGAGATATTAGCCAATCCTTTAACTAAAGGACTTCACCCACTTATGTTTGAAAGATAAGTATACAATATGGGTGTTTTGAAGTCCTTCAACACTATTAGTTAGGGATCGTTATATTTGCTCCTTGTAAAATTATACATTTTGATGTATTATGACAGTATAGTGGTTCTTTAATAAAGATGATCATCTTTTTATCCTTAGTAATACCTATTATTGTGTAATGTCATAATACATATGAAACATTTTAAAGGTCACTGGGCATATATACAGATTGACCAAGCTTATGTCATTGAGACATATACAGTTTAATAGGATATCCATGAGTTTTAACATGGCATAGGGGATATAAATTTTCAATCCCATAAAGGTTTTCTAATGCAATTTGGCATTCAGTTAGAGAATATAAAAGTTTTCTTTAATGTTGTTTAGTATTCAATGAGAGAATGCAAGATTTCTCTGATGTAGTTTAGCAAAAGGTATAGAAAAATCGAAAACTATAAACAAAAGATGATATATAGATCATACAAGCGTCATCCTAGTTTGTCTCATTCCATTTTCCCATTTATGTTAGTAAGATATTAGATATGCATGATTATATTGGACATGCATGACACATGTGTTTGGTATATCTTTTAGTATCGAAAGCCTTGTAGAAAGAATGTTGGACTTTTATTATCTTTAGATCAATTGTTTTAATTTTTAAACTTGATACCAATACAGTGGCATAACTTAACCAAAATTTTAAATTATTTTTAAACTTGAGTCAATATTGTAATTAATTATTATAATAGGGGGAGAATGTTAGACATTTTTCAAAATTTTGGGCAATAATTAAATGTGTTTTATCGATTTTCAGTGACTTATCTATTAAATTATGTAATTTGATTCTGATAAAGATAATAAAGTGGCTCAATAAATAATCTAAGAAAATGTTGTCAAAATTCAAGAAAAAAATGGATCCCGATAAATGTAGACCAAATCTATATCAGGCCTATAATGGGAAGTTCGATATAAAAGGTATATAAATAGTTTAAGATCTCCTGCAGTTGCTCATATTATTCGTAAGCTTTCAGATTCTCTAACTCATTAGAAGAACATACGTTTTGAGAAAACCGTAGAAAGACGTTAACCATGTGCCAATGAAAAGTTTTCGTGAAGGCCCTGATGAATTCAAGTTCGTTAAGACTTCGAAAAACTCCTCCAAACTTTTGATGAAATCAAAGTCAGATATTCTGCATTTACCTCGTTTATTTCCCTTTCATAAACGTTCCGGGACACTTAATAAGGTTCGTACTACCTGTTATATTGCTAAATCGTGTTAGGTAAGCAACATTGTCTTGGTCAAGTAAGGATCTAACAAAGATCCTTAAAGGGAGCGAGTATGATAAAAAGAATCCAAGAAAGCTTTTATATCTTCACTCAATATGTAAAAGCTACGTTAGGCCAATAAACTGTCTTGGATTGGAGTGCAACCTCACAACAGAAACACTATTTGTGGCTGGTAGGGAGGTTGGTCCCATATTCCACTATATTTTTTATTCATAACAACTACCTTATCTTTACACCAACTGCCTCAATTAGTGCCTTAATTGTTGGTTCGTAAGCTTCTAAGTTCTACTACAATACTACCAACTCGAAATGATTTATTTTTGATATGCACTTCTACAGGCCATATTCAGTGTTGCTTGCCCTTAAGACTACAGAATTGTATAATCGACAATGAAATGAACTTCATTAGCTCCAGGACAATATATAAAGATAGTACGTATTTTAAATTGTAGACTGTATTATTTCTTAATTATTATAATTCTTAATACAATATGTAAATTTACAATTTAAAAACCTTGTGTAAAACTCTTTTAACAATTTTCCAACTCTGCTGTAGGAAGTTGGTTTAGTAATTAGTTTTGTGTTGACGAAAATAAAGGATTCTGTAACAGCACAAAGTTCCTTACGGATTGAACCAAGGTCCCCTTGCCACATCGTGGAGAGCTGCACATGGCCGGCCATGTAATTGTTGGTCTGTTGCCAAAACCAGGAGACTCCAGGCTGATCGGACGGACCATTTCAGTTGGCACACTTGTTGAAAACAGCAAGAAAGCATATAATGAATGGACCATTGTCGTTGGATGCACCAAGCTCTTTTACACTGCGTGGATGCCAGTGATCACATCAACGTAAGTTGAGTCCAGTAACTATTTTATTTTATTTATGTATTTATACATATTACATGTAACGTACTAACAAAACGAATATAGACAAACATGTGGAAAGTCAAAAGGCTGGTAATGACATGAAGTAAATGTACCTTCCTTCCTGGGATTTGGATAGAATCTGGCAGTGTACAGGGCTCTCAGATAGAATTACTTCCAACCCAATAATAATGAGAGTTGGCGTTAGATTGTGTTGACCTCCGGCATTCATTGTTGGTTAAAACTTTAACTTTTTTGATTTTCTTTTATCCATGA
>JANSVB020000413.1:814609-824672 GCA_025504935.2 Erythroxylum haughtii
GCTAAATAAAACATGGGAGTTAACCACTTTGCAAAAAGGAAAGAAGCTTATTGGTGTCAAATGGGTGTACAAAACAAAGTATAAGCCAAGTGGAGAAGTGGAACGCTTTAAAACAAGACTAGTTGTAAAAAGATATAAGCAAAAGTCAGGTATCGACTACTCTGAAGTTTTTGCACCTGTTGCCAAATTAGATACTGTACGTTTAATCATTTCTCTTGCTGCTCAAAGCAATTGGAAAATTCATCAAATAGATGTAAAGTCAGCCTTTTTGAATGTTATACTTGAAGAAGAAGTATATGTTGAGCAACCATCAGGATATGTAAAGCAAGGAGAAGAAAATAAGGTTTATCGAATAAAGAAGGCATTATATGGTCTTAAACAAGCACCAAGGGCATGGTATACTCGTATTGATACTTATTTTATTAAACTTGGATTTTATAAGTGTCCATATGAACATACTTTGTATATCAAGATCAATAAGGAAGGAGACATCGTCATAGTTTGTCTCTATGTAGATGATTTAATATTCACTGGTAATAATTCAAGATTGTTGTCAGAGTTCAAGAAAGATATGGTTGCTCATTTTAAGATGACAAATTTGGGGTTAATGTCCTACTTTCTCGTTATCGAGGTAAAGCAAACAAATGAAGGCATATTCATTTCCCAACAGAAATATGCAAAAGATATTTTAAAGAAATTCAAGTTAGATGAGAGCAAACCAATGTTAACACCAGTTGAAGAGAGGCTAAAGCTTGTGAAAGACAGTAGTTATGATTTGGTTGATGCAATAAATTTCAGAAGACTTATTGGAAGTATGAGGTACCTAACTGCAACTAGACCAGATATTGTTTATGGAGTGGGAATCGTGAGCAGATTTATGGATTGACCACAACAATTTCATTGGCAAACTGCTAAACGAATTTTGAGATATATTAAAGGTACGATTGATGATGGCATATTTTATTCAAACAATAAAAATATACAACTAGTTGGATATACAGATAGCAATTGGGCCAGAGATGTTGAAAAGAGAAAAAGTACTTCATGTTATGTTTTTCATTTAGGTTCTGGAGCATTTTCTTGGTCTTCTAAGAAACAACAAGTAGTTGCTCTTTCAACTGCTGAAGTAGAGTATATAGTTGTAGCAAATTATACTACTCAAGCAATTTGGCTACGAAGGATGCTTAGTGAATTAAAACAACAATTAGATGGTCCCACAACAATCTACTGTGGTAATAAATCAGCAATCGCTTTAACGAAGAATCCAGTGTTCCATGGTCAAAGTAAGCACATTGACATTAAATATCATTACCTTCGAGATTTGGTTAAAGACAAAGAGATTATTATTGATTATTGCATATTTTAAGATCAAATAGCAAACATTTGCACAAAGCCTTTGAAGGCTGAGACATTTTACAAGTTGAAGAACATGCTCGGAATGACAGCCAAGTTTAAGGGAGGATGTTAAGAATTAAACTTGGGTTAATATTGAAAATCTCTAGATCATGATGAGTTGTAAAAGGGTGGCTTTGACTTGGTCAAAGTTTCAATTCAAATTGGCTTTCTATTCCTTTTGCTAGTTGGCAATTTTAAGTTGTCAACTATTGCCACCAAAGAGGCTAACCAACATATCACCTATAAATATGACCATTTGGCCATTGCATCTATAGATGTTATTAGAAGAAAGTTGAGGGAGGTGTGTGCTAATGTGCATACTAAGGGGTTTGGTTGGTTGGCTTCAACAAGCTAACTTATAACGGGTTTTGGTTTTATTGAGTTTGTGTTTGTAATATTTGTGTTTTGCTTCAATAAAATAGGGAGTGTTTGTTTTGTTGTCAAAAATCCATTTTCAAGGCAATTATAATCAAAGTTAAGTTGCCAATAAAGAAATAGAGGTTAAACGCCTACTAATTGCTAGATCGATGTAGGAAAAGCATCGATTCAACAGTCGAGATGGCTCCAAGCATCATCCGCAAAGCAATCAGGACTGTGAAGGACCAAATGAGCATCAGAATAGCTAAAGTGGGGGGGCAACATGGCGCCGGAGCTCTAGGTAAAGAAGATGTTGTTTCACTGGGAGAAGACACGAAGAGACATTACTGGTGTGGGCATTAGGAGAAGACAAACTGGTTCTTACAATTTAGAGAAAACCATATTTAATCGGCAAGTTTTCATCCATAAAGGTCAAAAATAAAAATCAAACAGAAAATTAGTCCGGTTTGTAGTTCAATTGGCCCGTCTGATTCAGTTTTTACATCATTAATTTTAATAAAATAAAATAAAACAAAAAATCCTAACCCCCCTTCTCCCCTCTTCCGCCATCCACCTAAAACTATAAGTTAGATTGATTTTTATGGTGATTAATGTCCTCCTTCTTCACTCACTTATTCCAAACACAGTCTTAATTTTCTTTCGTTTGAAAATTTTCCATTTTATTTTCTCTTGCTAAAGTACTTTCTCTCTCTAAAAGTTCTCAAACACAAAATAAGAAACATAAACTTTCATCATGAAAGAGAACAATGAAAGATTAAAAAAACACAAGCTAATTTGCCTTAATTTGTAAGGTTTATATACGTTTTTGTATAAAGATTGGCTTTTGGTTTATATGATTTATTTTTCTTGTCCATTTACTCCCTTCCTTGTATGCCTAATCCCCTCAAAGTGAATTAATAATAATTAATTTAATTAAATTATAATTTGACATAAAAATTAACTCACACCTAGCATCCCAAGTGTGACTTATTTCATCTGACACAGCTTTTCACATTAACTTCATAATTAGATTATATTTGACAAAAATTGAAAGTTTAAGTATTTAATTACCATTTTTAAAGTTCAAACTATAATTATAATAAAGTTTGATTTTTTTCGATAATTTACCTACTTTCGTTCTGTTCATGATTATACTTGGTTTAATAATTACACACATTATATAGATGTATACACACAAGAGGCATGGTTTGATTTCCCCACAAAACTAAATCTCTTATTCTCTTGTCACCTCTCATCCTCTCTTTGTTAATAAAGAGCTCAATAGTGAAAAGTGAAAACACAACAGTAAGGAACAAGATCATAACAAAAGGTGCATGAAAGGAGAGGTACGGCAGCGAAGGGAACGGCGCAATCGCAGCCGCAGTCACAACTCAAACTCGAAAAGAGAAGTAAATGTCTTCAGTATTTAAAACGTCGATCGTCCTACAGGCTAAGGCCTTGTTTGGTTGATGGGTTAATGATGGAACAAGATGGAATGTAATACACTTCCATAGTTTGGTTGAAGGTTTCATAATGGAATGGAATGAAATGAGATGGATGCGAAGGGTTTCACATTACGTTCCATTCCATCCTAAACAGTAAAAATAAGAAACCTCCAATTTAGGGGAGTCTAGGATGGAACATAAACGAATAAACTTATACTACCTAACATAACCTTAATAATTTTTCTTACCAATTATTTCTTCTAACCCTACCTAAACTCATTTATTACTGTCCAACAACTTATCACACAGAGATATCTATTATGGTCCAGAAACTTATCATTTCCAGACTTCTCATTCCGTTCTCCATGTTCTACCACTTCTTCTTCTCGTGCTATTTATTAGCGGGGAAGCAAAAGAGGAGCTGGAGGACTTAGTCACTAGTGAGACGCTCAAGATTGTAGGGTATGTACTGGCACAGATTTGCTGACACGTTAGCTACAGTCACAACCACTCCATTGCTTATTACCATCTCTCCCTCTATATATCTCTTCTTGTTATTTTTCTTCCTGTGCTATTTGTTTGGTGTTTGCTCAACTTTTTTTGCTTCTGTATAAATGGGAAATTGCAGAGGTTTCAACTAGAATTTTGTTAGATTCGATAATTTAGGGACTGCTAGTTTTTCTAATATGGTATGTCTATTGTGTTCTCTATTCTATTTCAGGCCTATGGTAAAAGGGTAGTATGTTTCATTGTGTTGGGTGTTGGTAGTCATTGTAGCTGGGGAAGAGCAAGTCACTGGCCACTGTTGAGGAGCATCTTCGCTGGTCAGATCACAGTAACAAAAAAATTCTTTTTTTGCATATCCTCTCTCTATGACAGCTAGTCTATTATTAGGTCACCTGATATTTCTTGTAACTCCTCGAGAATTGCTTCAGATCAATCCCATAATGTATCCGCATCATTACCCAAGTACAATAGTCGATCTTTATCTAACCAACTCAAGCCTTTGTCCACCACCAACTTATCCTTTATCCATGATCAAAAAGCCAACCCTTATCCAACCTAAAGTCTATGTGGGTATGTACTTTCAATAGAGGCAAAAAAGATCCCAGTTTTCATACTTTCTGCATTACCAATAAAAGGGCCTGAATCCCATAATTTTTAGTCCCTTCTTCAGAACTTAATTCCTTTTAATGTGATGACCAAAAGAGCAAAAAAAAGAACAAAAAGTAATGAATTTCAAATTTGTTATATTTCTTTTGATGTACATATCCATTTTATTTGATCATACAGGAAACCATTATTAGTCACTCCAAATATCAGTTGCCCCATGCAGTTTAATCAAATTTAAGCTTTATCGATATTAGATATTAGAGGAATAATTCACTGTGTCAACATTAATCACATATCCAAGTTCTTGAGCTATGTCACCCGTTAGATATTAAAGTGGTTTTTATGTCAGTTCTTAACCTAATCACATATCCAAGTTGAATGGTAGTGATTAGGGTGAAAGTGGTTTTTATGTCAGTTCTTGAGCTAGTCACATATCCAGTGTATCGTGGAAAATGCTCTCTTAATACTCAATAGCTTGAAATTAATAAAAGACTCGTCTTTTTTTCAAGTGGATCAAGAACCAGAATTTTTTTTCTTTTAGAAACCATATTCTACAATATCATAATGACTTCGTTGAAGTTTGGGAGGCAATCCTTTTTTTCTTTACTTTGCAAGTCATTTAAATCCTCTTCACTAAAAACACCTTCAACGTTATCTCTTCCTCTTTGTTGAAACCTTCTTTTTATCCTATTTCTATTCATTCTCGATTTTTTTGAACAATATATGTTTGTTGCTTTTATTATTAGATGCGTTTAGTTTTGGGTGAGGGGATTGTACTCTTATCTACTTTGGTTCACTTTACATATGGATTCACACATATGGGTTTACCCATTGTTCACTTTATACTGAAGTGAACATTATTTGTTTTGGCTCACTTTACATATGGGTTGAGTTGCTAAAAATATCAATTATTTAATTTGAAAGGCACATACATATAGGTCAATGTTGTTATATACTCTTGTAGGTGCATTCAATATAATATAATACAATGATCCACTCATTTTACCATATGTCACTCATTTTATATATTGCGTTGTCTGAATTTGGGGTGTTTTTCATTCGTCGTTATCTTCTTTGTTTTTGTTTTCCTATTACGTTGCTTGACATTTCAATGGGGGAATGATTTAAATGAAGCTTCCCTTACGTTGCTTCTTATTGCTTTTATAACACCATATATAAATTGACATATCTATGTCATATTTGTTATATTTTGATTTTCACAATCTAAAAACTACTCCTAATTTTATTTTTTATACAAGAACAGTGAAGGTAATCGAATGAATAATCAAAAACAAAAATTGATTCGTATATATCAATTAGCACTTGTTCATGTTGCTTGTCTTGTGATCTATTGGTGGGTGTTACATAAGAGACATGCGAATGACAAACTTCAAATGCTTACACCATTAAAGAGATTGCAATCAAGGGAGAGTATCATGCGAAGAATTTTATTTCATTCCAATGGGAGAAATATAATTAGAATGCAACCTAAACCATTTGTCAAATTATGTGATTTATTTGTTGAAAAAGGTATGCTTTGACCTATTGTAAATGCAACCGTTAAAGAACAAGTAGCAAAGTTTCTATACATATTAGGGCATAACGTTACCAATATGGAGATTGCATTCTTTGGGAGTTGATCTAGGGAAACTATAAGTTGTCATTTTCATAGCGTTTTGAAAGCAGTTATACAATTAGAAGATATGTTTCTAAGACAACCTGACATATTAGAAACCTCATCGGGAATATTGAACAGTAGTAGATTCTACCTATTTTTTAAGTTGATTTTCTTTTTTTAATTATATTAAACACATATAATATTTGAGAATAATATATTTCAATGTCAGGATTGTTTTGGCGTAATTGATTGTACACATATCCGTGTGAAAGTATATGCTCGAGATGCTCCTAGATTTCATGAGAGAAAGGATTATCCAACATAAAATTTGTCATGTGCTTGTTCTTTTGATATGAAGTTCACATATGTATTAGCTGGGTGGGAAGGAGCAACATCCGATTCACGGATTATGAAAAGTGCACTAATTAGGCAGTTCTCACTTAAAATTCCCCAAGGTCAAAATAGGGCTCAAACCTTATTAACTAATAAATGTCATAAATTAAATTTTGATATAGTTTTATTCATGATAGGAAAATACTATCTTGTTGATGTTGGATTCATGTTGAGAAGTGGACTTATTACACCATATATAGGGGAACGATATCACTTGAAAGAATATTCAAGGAATCCTCCACTAAATGCTTGTGAATTATTTAATCATCAACATTCATCATTGCGTAATATTATCGGAAGGGCATTTGGTACGCTGAAAAAATGGTTTTCGATTATAGCATCCACCACAAAACTATCATATGGCATTCAGACTAAAAAATTATTATTATGGCTTGTGTCATTCTGCACAATTTCTTGATTGGTGCAGATCCAGATGATCCATTTCTTAATGAAGAGTACAATGGAGGGGAAAATGATAAAAATGACGACGAAGATGATGCACACAGTAGAGAAACATAAGAGATAACATGGCTCCTCATATGTGGGCTGATTATTCTTTAGGATAAATATTGCCGCATTGCAATTAATTTACGTTTTTATGATTTTATATTGCTTTAAAAATATGTATTGGCTACTTGTATCTAAATATGATGCTATTTATTAGTGTTGTTAATGTTTTCAAATCCAATTGTGCCTTTGTAATGCTTATTCATTATTATGGCCTTTTATATTATTTGGAAAATTTTGAAGCTTCAATATTGTGTATGTTTTTGGTATAAATTTCAGATTTTGTAGTAAAATTTGTAACATACAAAATGCCACCACGAAGAGAGTCGTGCTTTTGGAATTAAGCTATGGATAATGCTTTGGTTGACGTATACTTGCACCAGCATCGACAAGGTAATCATGTTAGTTGGACTTTCACAACGCATGCACTTGATACAATTGAAATTGAACTAAAGGAAAATTTTCTAGATAAAGGAATCGATAAGGAAATAAAAAATCGGAACAAGATTATTAAGAACAAGTGGAGTAAATGTTTTGATTTATTTTTAAATAGAGGTAGTGGATTTGCATGGAGTTCGTTAGCAAGTATGTAGATCGATGAGCCAAAAGTGTAGGAGACCTTGATTCAGGTGAACTTGTTTATTATTTTGTTGGAAGAAAATATGATATATGATGTGATTTGGTTGATTCATTAAGTTTTTTTGTAATAGGCTAAACTAGAAGTTGCTGAGTAGAGACAGAAGCCTTTTCATAACTACGAGAAGATGGTAGAGATTTATGGATGTGATAGAGCAACTGGCGAGCATGCTGAAACAACACAAGACATAAGAAGGTGCACCATTTCTGTCGATAGTGGGTTTTCCAACACTATGGATGAAAATGATGACATTTCGACTCACAATGACTTAAGTTTTGCAGACAATGTAACGATTTATGGTGATCGCACTGAATGTCCAATGGAAATGCCAGCTCATTCACAAAATGCAAACCCAGGAACATCACGAAAAAGGAAAAACAGGGCAGATGACGGTGAAGATGTAATTAAATATAGCCTTCAGATAATTGCAGAAGCTATTATAAAATCTACTTCACTGTTAGTTAAAGTGCTTCCTATTTCAAAGGACGAATTCTATAATCATTTGGTAGAGTTGGGACTAAAAGGATCAAAATTGCATGAAAGTTATCTTTTCCTTGTTCATAGGCCTGATGAAGTTAGGGCATTTCTTGGTGCACTAATAAATATTCGGAAGAACATGTTGTATTTTATGATGTCTTCTTAGGAATAGAAGCTGTAGTATGTGTTGATGACTTAGTATCAAATCCTTTTTCCTCTGCTTAATATGTACATTTTGCAGATATTTTTGTATATTTTGCAGATGAATTTATCACGAAGCCATGTAATTGAGGGAATTATGAGAAATTTACTTAATAAAAGGTGTTTCTGGTTATTTTGCTTCTCTTTTACAACAATCTAGCAAGTTTAGTTCCTTGGGACACTTTAGTTGTAACATCCCGTTTCCATATTAAGGGTTAGAACCCTAGATTTCCATAAATGAGAAATAGCAATGAGAGATTAGAAAAATGCATTTCATATTCATGCATAATATAGCATTCATACACGTGAATTTGATTGTTTTGCACATATTTCAATTATTGTGCATGCACTCATTTGACATTCTTTGGGTATAATTGATATTTAATGTGATTGTAATGTGAATTGTGGATTATGTGTCTTAAAAATTGAGTTGGTGTGTACAATTAGTGATTTAGAATTTTTGGTGAAATATGATAAATGATCATTAAATGGTAATATGTATAAGATGAAACGTGAATGAGAAAACCTGGGTATGTTCATCTCTTGCTTTTACATATATGATGATCAATATTTCATAAGTTGTTGTTGAGATGATTTTGAGTTAGAATGATCACTAAAATGATGTAGAAATTGTTCAGCAATTTGATAGATAAATGGATGGGTTTTATGTTTTGTTTTCTTGGTGGATCAAAGTGAATCTCTTCGAGTGTTATAGAGATGACTTAAAATGAGTTTGATGCTAATGAAAAAGGGTACTATGGTGTCTTGAAATTGGATGAATTTGTGTGATAGTGTTATTAAAAGCCCGTTATTTTTAGCAAGTTCGTCTGTCACGATCGTGCACTATTAGTGTGATGGTGTTATTAAAAGCCCGTTATTTTTAGCAAGTTCGTCTGACACGATCTTGCACCCCTATAAGTTAGGGGTTCTGTTACGATCGTGCACCCCTATGAGTGAGGGGTTCTATCACTATCGTGCCAGTACGCGAAGCAAAAGAGAAGAATTAGGATAAAAATGATGAAGTGTTCTGGAATATACTAAATGGAGTATTTTCATTGAATAGGCATCTGTATTTTGGCTATATTTTGATCTGTAGATATTCAAATGGAATGATTTTAAGTTTAAACTAAACTAAAGACAAATGATTATATTTTTCATGGAGGAATTGACTTTGAATTCTGTCTCTAAGGGCTTTGAAATTTGTCTTAAGTTGAGTATAGTATGCTGTCGCGGTTTGGGAACAATCTGTAGTATTTTAGAAATAACTTGTAGAATACTGAACTAAACTACATGAAATTGGTGTCATTAGAAACTTAAGACATAAAGCAACATTTGTTTAGAGAGTGTATTGCCTAAATATTTCATTTTCCTTATCAAAATGACCATACAAAATTGACCCGAAAATCTATTTTGAGAAAAGTCGGAATGATGCTTGAATAAGGTCTTATTTGGTTGAGGGGTTAGGGATGGAAGGAAATGGAATGTAACACATTTCCATCATTTATTTGAGGGTTTCATAATGGAATGGAATGAGATGGGATGGAAGCGGAATGTTTCATGTTATGCTCCATTCCATCCTAAACAGTGAAAATAAGAAACTTCCGATTCGAAAGGTTTAGGATGGAACGTAAATTAATAAATATATACTACCTAACATACCATCAATAATTCTTTTTAATACCAACTCTGACCAAATCATAATATTAATATATTAAATAGAATATAATAACATTTAATATAATAAATTTTATTAAATAATTAATAACAATATTTTATATTAATAATAAATTATATATATTTAATAATAAAATTAAAAATTTTATATTTATTTATTTTATATTTATTTATTTTATATAGAAATATATACAAACAATTAAATAATAATTTTTTCTATTTTTCTATTTTTCATTAATGAAAAAT
>JANSVB020000413.1:835015-852456 GCA_025504935.2 Erythroxylum haughtii
GGAAAAAAAACCGCAAAAAACCATTTGTCCTGTACAGGCCAAGTCTTATCTCTTTCAGTTGACATCTCAGCTAGTTGGCGTTATGTACACATTATTCCTCTGTAACTGCTTTATGGGACCAGTTTGCTCTAAATACCTAAATATGTCTCTATTTCAAACGTGGATGGTACCACAATAATTGACATTGTGTATTATAAATACCTAAATTTCTTTCTATTTACCAAGGCCACAAGCAACAACTGCTTTCAAACGTAGATGGTACCACAATAGTGTGGACATTGTTTGCCAACGAAGAATTTGATGTTTCAGTGAGATGAATTTACTCCCAAAAAAAAAAGCAACACCAAATTTTAACACTAAAATGAAATAATGAAAAGTAATAAAGTTGTCTTTTTACCATTTTTGATGTATGAGTACCAACAATTATAAAAAGATAACATTGTCTATTTTCTTTTTAACATATTTTTTTTATGTCCTTCTAATAATTTAATTTATTTACATAATTTGCTAAATAATTAAATTTAAAAAATATATTACTTTATACAAAATATATTATTACAAAGATTTCATTGAGACATTTAAATGACACTAATATTGAATATAATAGTAAATTTATTTTTAATATTTATTTATAAGTGTTATAAATTCACTAATTAAATATGTTAAGAATAAAAAATAAATTTGAAATAAAAGGTACATAAATTTAAACCACAATACTGATTTAAAAAATTAAAACTCAACAAAAATATTTGAAATTACAATCATAATAAAATAAATTACAATTATAAGTACACTCGAGATTACAATCAAACTAAAATTACAACAACCAAATTATAAGTAAAACTAAAGCATTTGAGAATATTAATTTAACATAAATAATTAATAGTTTGGAATGTCATCTCCATTTCTTACAAAATCACAATATTGACTAAAGCCACTAGATGAGCCAGTTCTTCTTTGAGGTTCTCCTTTTTGAACTCTTTTTGCATAAATTTTCATTTGTTCATTTTTTAAAGCCTCACGCATCACTGTATCTTTGATAGAATCCAGATCTTTGCATAAAATTTTATTATCTTCTCGTCTTTATCATAGCTTTAATTTTTTTGCCTCGTTTTGAGCTCGTAACAACTAAAATTCATAATTTTTTTGAGAAGAGATTGACTGTCTGAAACATTCATTTTATTTCTTTATTCATAGACATAAAAAGTATTTTTATTTCCTCATTTTATTCCTTTTTCATTTTTCTTTCTTCCTCCCAATAGGACAATCAGTTTCATCATTTCTTTCAATAAATAGATCTTCTATTTCAAAATCATTATTTAAATTAATACAAAATGATGATGATCCTATTGACTTATCTAATTTTTTGGATTCGGATGGTGACATTTTATTGCACTTAGATCGTTTTTGATGACCCGACGCTTTCTCTTTACTAGCATTAGCATATTTCTCTATATTTTTTAGGATTGACCATATATGATCAAATTTGAAACCTTTTTTTAAATTTTGGAACTTGAATGAGTAAATCTTTCACTCATTCTCAAACTGTAAGACACAATGTAACTTAAATTAGATTTTAGGGTATAAATTAAACGTATTTCAATTCATACAAAGAAAAAGAACAAATAAATAAAGCATTTAAAATATGTTGTTTAGAAGCATAACTTGGATTCAAGCATAACTTGGATTCAAGTTTTCAATTTGTTGAACACATCATCTGAATTTTCCAATAGCTATCATTATAGTTTGCCATCGAGCTTGTAAAGATCTCCAAGATCGAACAGTGGTGATGTGATTCGGCAGCATTTGATGGTACTCAGTTGTGATACGAGACCAAAACTAAGCCATAGACTGATCTTTATCAATGATTAAGTCTTGTGAAACATTAAGATATACATGACACAGGACTTGTAACACCCCACTTTCGCAGGACATATACCCGACATTCTGAGTAATATCCGAACACATACCCTACAAGGGTGACATGCTAGAGCACTCACAACACTAACATAATCATGGCATCATCATTAATACATAAATGTCACAATATTTTAAAAATCAAATTCCTCATCTCATTTCACAAAAACCGAATATGTACATTGTAGCATTTCATATTTCATCCTTATATGTACATTATCAAAACTAAATACAAAACATGTATGCTACACACATGAGGAATTATACAACAATTATATCTAATCCTTCAATCTCAACTGACCGACCTTTAAGACATTTTTTCTTTCCAAAAACAAAAGAACTATGCTTCTTGTAGAGTCTCTCTATCACTAGAGTCCTCTCTTGGTCCTAAAATGTCAATGTTGCAATTATGGTCAGTTTTGCGAACTCAGTGAGGTAACCATTCTCGATAGTTCACTCAATTCATACAACAAATCAACATATGTAAACACATAATTCACATCATTTCATTTATTGCGTAGCATCACATATCACATTCAGAGTAGTTAAACCGATTATTTCAATCATTTAAAATACACATATCAATTATAAATGCAATGCACGTAAGACTCACTTCCATTTATTACTTTATTATAACCAAGTGTCATTTTATTAGCCCATATATCTTGTATCAAATAATGTCCCATAACCTTTAGTGGATACCGGATACAATAGCAACTGAGCCACAGACTCTTATCACATTCTGAGCTTTAAGCTCTTTTTACTGGTGACTCCGATCACAACTGCAGTTATCTTTCATACATTCATGTAATGCAATGCATCACATTTACCTATGTTCAACAGTCATTAGATTTCAGTTTCATATTTAGAACACATTTATCATCGGACCTTGGTCCGACATTCAACAATAATGTTGAGTAGCACATATTTGGTCATACAAAGAACACTTCCAATATCTCATTCATGCATCAAACACCTCAGACATTTAATGTCTAGAATCAACACAATCAAATTCATAAGATAATTCAATACAGAATTTACAAAAATAATTAATTAAGTGAGACTATCTAGGTTACTTACAGATTGCTCCAGAAAACTATTGCCTTGAAGTCCTGACAACGTCTGGATATTGTCGCTCTATTTATCCTTCTATATCATGTAATATGTCTCTATTTTAATTTTAACTTAAAATCATCCCATTTGAATATGTACAAGTCAATTTATGGCTAAAATACAAATGCATAATTAGTGGAAACACTACCCTGAAAATTTTATTTCTTATACAAATGTTCAAGGTTGCAAAGCTTCAATTAACTTGTGTTGGCGGTCTTATGTTTACGGTACAATATGTGACAGATCATGCATTTTTTTTATTTTAGGGTATGTATTCAAATATCAGAAGGTTCGTTGATAGTTGCACAAGAGTTTATTGAGGAGTTCCTTAACAAGTGTAGATATGTGGATGGAAAGTACTATGTTGGTGCAGGACCTGAATTAAACGTCCAGAAAGAAAGCAATAAGAGGTATATTTTGGAAATTGATCAGTATATGACAATTGTTGAAACCTATGCTTTGGCACTTCTTGCTACTGCTTTGAAAAAGGTTGACTTAGCAATCTCTTGGATTGAGAGAGCTGCAATGCCTGCGGAGAGCAAACAGGTAAAAAGTAGTTGCTTTTGTTTGATATTGGAGTTTGCTGGTGTATGGTTTGTCATAAGAAGTTATATCTACATACACACAAGCAAATATATTTTGTACAATGTTATCTGATATTACAGCTCTGTGTGGGTGGTTCACATGCTTACTATGTGGCTGCATACGCTTAAAGCATAGCTGCTCAAACAAGATAAAAATTGATTGACTACAATGAGTACAATTTCTACATATCCATTTGATATCCATAGTATGTTTCCATATTCTTTAGTTTTACATTAACTCAATTTAGCAGCAATTTTGTTCCCTTTCTTGAGTATTTGAATGCTTAGTCATAGGGCCTTTGTGTCCATTCAGTCCACATAAGGTTTACTTGTATGGTCTACCTGAAGTTGCATCTCTCTCCTAACAAGTGTGGTACAACAAGTGTGGCTGATATATGAAGAGGTTTTTAGTTGTTATTTTTTTTTTTGTTATATCAATTATTGATGTAGGACAAATAGGAGTAGTATTGACCAGTAGCTAAAATTCACAAAATTAGTAATAGACTACTGGAATATCAAGTTTTAGGTTTGAATTTCAGCTTGTAATGCTATAATTTTAGATTTGGGATAACTGTATTTTTTTAGGGTTTGTTTGCTGGAAGTTTTAGACTACAATTTTAGGATTTATTATGGTTGGAATTTTTGGTTAGGTTTGCTAGAATTTAGTGTTTTGGTTGCTGGAATTTAGTGAAGAACACAAACAAAGGTGGGTAGTAAACTAAGAATCACTCATACGGTCTAAGAATCACAATTAGAAGAACGCATCACAACTTCTAGTTGAAAACTTAATTTTGTAGAAAAATGTCAGGATATCTTCTTATTGAAGGGTTGAGTACACATATTTATAAAGAAGACTCAGAACCCTTATTCTAGTAGGAAATGGTTCCTAATAAATTTAAATTCTATTACAATAAAAATTATATTAGTCTTAAACAATTAGGATAACATATCTAAAAACTAGAATAAGATATTTATTTTACTATTACATCCTATCTAATAAATAATCTTAATATAATCTAAATTTCAGCTTTTATTTTTGATGTCAACTCAATTCCCAACCTTGATCCCACCAAAATAAAGTTTATGATTAACTAATTTTTCATCTTTTAGTTCTTCTGCAGATTTTAAACTCTTTTTTATCAATTCTCCCAAGCTTGTCTGAAGTCATCATCGATGTAGAATGTGATAAATATTGATCATATAAGTCTGGATTCACCTAAAATCCAAGTATTGTAAAAAATTTGTCTTCCTTGCCACTTGACAAGAAATTGTCGATATCTTCCATCTCTTTGGATTATAATTTGTTCATCAAGAACATTGTCTGTCTCCTCTTTAAGATGGGGATGGTTGGAATTCTCACAGCTTCTTCTTTGTTCTTATGTTGCGTTAATTTCGCATCTTCATTCAAATATAGTTCTTCATCGCCCTTTGTAACATAATCTTCGTCAACGACAGTAAGGATATCATCAAGTTGTGAACCAATAAGCTCAAGTAGTTGCTGGTTAATCTGTTTAGCTCCCTGTTTTGTTATTTTAGCTTCTTGTTCTATTCTTTTAGTCTATTGCTCTGTTGTTTCAGCTTACTATTAAGTATTTGAACTTTTTGTTAAATTGTTTCAACTTTAGGGTTTGCTAAAGAATCCAATTCATTCTATTTTTCTTTATCTTTAATGCTTTGATCATCTCCTACTGTTAAACTCTCTATGTCATGATCGTATAGTCTTCCATTGCCAAACTCTCCATATCATCAAGTATTTGCACACCTTCAACATGTGGACTTGAAGATTCTAATTAATTTGTCGAAGCAGAGATGTCAATAGTCTTACCACCTAAAACAAACACTTTCTCTGAGATAGTGCCTATTAAATTTAAGGAATCAAAATTAGTACATGAGTTTACAATAAAGATTTTCCTTTGTGCTATGTGTTGTTGATCAATATCATTCCTTCATCTTTGCTAACAACTTTAAATTCTTTGTCCTTAAGTATATTAAGAGGAATTTTCTTAGTAGTTATGGTTGTGTTGTTACTTCCTCCTTGTTTTTCTACTTTATCTACCTTCATAGGCTTCAAAATTTTCTTCTTTCCATGTAATATAAACTGATAGGAGTTTGTTTTTTCAAAGAGCTGCACATCTCGATCATAAAGCTATGGTCGACTAATTAAAATGTGAGATACTCTCACAGGAATTAGCTTCACACCAAATAGATATATTCATAATTTGAAAGACACCAAACACCTTCAGGCAATTGATATAGTACTATCATCCACCCAAGCAACTTTGTAGGGATGGGGATGTTTCTCTATAAACAAATTCAATTGCCACCATGTTCTCGGAAACCACATTTATACTACATCAATGATAAGCTTGCATACTTTATCTATGCATCAAACTTGAGTAACGAAAATAGTAGTGTGAAGCCATTATTCTTGTTCTTCCGCCTAAGGGTCGTAAGTATGCACCTCACTACATTAAGATTTGTAAGACTAGCTAGTTTATTAGGAGTCTCTTTCCAACTCCTCTCTAGCTTCATATTCACACACATATTTGTTAGATTCTTCCCCATCTTCTTCTTCCATCATGTGCAAACCTCTATTTGTATATTCACAAGCAAAGTGGCCCCTCCCATTGCATCGGAAGCAATTCTTGTCACTGCAGCCTCCTTTCATCCAGTCTCATCTATGACTTTGCCTTTAGGTTCAGCTCCTTGAGAAGTTTTGTAGTTGTTATGTGGCGCAAATTTTGATGTATTACGTGTTGACCTAAAATTTTGCACCTTTGTAGTTCTCTTGATGTCGAATTTCCCGGCTTGACTTTGAAACTTTTTAGTTACTTCTTGTCGTAAGTATTGCTCCACTCCTAAAGCCAAGTTATATGTATCTTTAAGCCTATAAATCCTTTGCATTATCAGCTCCTTGCAAATTTCTGCTCTTAAGTCATTTTCGTAATGAGATATAACTTGTTATTCTGACTTCCTTCCTTCACATCAGATAGAAAGATCATTTACAAATATAATCCCTTGTCTAAAGGTTGTAAATTTATCTTGGAGGTTTTCCTGATAGTGAAATGTTATGTATTTTTTTTTAAAAAATTAGCTTCATCTCTTCCCAATTAACAATTGGTAGTTTATTTTTCAAAATCTATCCTCTATCGATCTCCACCAGATTTTAGTGTGTCCAACTAGTTTCATCTTTACAAATTCGATCTTTTGACTTGTGGTACCAGTCAAAGAAATCTTCTATTGTTGCTATCCAGTCTAAGAACATGCGTAGATCCATTTTTACTGCAAAATGAGGGCTTCAACACGAACTTTCAAGTCTTGCATGCACTCTCCATATCCTGCTGGTTGGTTTCTTTGTATTGGTTCTCTTGGTAGGTGTTTACTTCCTAATCCCACTTGCTGTTGATTAGTTTCAGCCTCTTCATCTTGGATTTCATTTTCTCCACCCTTAACATCCAGTGATTAGTTCTTGAAGTATAGATTTGATATCAAATTGATGTAGGACAATAGAAGATGTACTAACTAGTAGCTAAATCTCATGAAAATTAGTAATAGGCTTCTGAAATATCAAGTTTTATGTTTGAATTTTAGCTTGGAATGCTAAAATTTCAGATCTAGTATGGCTGGATTTTTTTGGGATTTCTTTGTTGGAAATTTTAGGCTAGGATTTTAAGATTTAATATGGCTGAAATTTTAGATTAGGTTTGCTGGAATTTAATGAAGAGCACAAACAAGGGAGGGCAGGAAACTAGGAGTCACTCCTAGGGTCCAAAATCCTTTCTTAGAAGAAAGTACCACACTTTTTAATTGAAAACTCAAGTTTGTAGAAAAATATCAGGATATCTTCTTATTGAAGATACACATACTTGTAGAAAAGTTCTTGGAATTGTTATTTTAGTAGGAAAGGGTTCCTAATAAATTTAAATATTATTTACTACTACTTCCTATCTAATAAAAAATTCCAGCATCTAAATTTTAGCCCTTATTTTTGGTGTCAACTCAATTGCCAGCCTTCATCCTACCAAATTAAAATTTGTAGTTGACTAATTTTTCTTCCTTTCTTTCTTTTATAGACTTTAAGCTCTTTTGCACCAAATTTGTTAGCCAATGGAGGAAAGTGTTTGAGTGGGTTTTATGAAAATAATAATAATGATGATTGCATTAATTGTTTCAACATTAGATAATCAGGATGTAAATTGTACTTAAAGCGTTTTAATCTTGGATTTTGTTTTTTGTATTGTTGATTCTCTCATGAGCACTAAAATTAGCTCACCAAGTATTTAATCAGCATGCTTCCTTCGAATTTTTCATTCCTAAATTAGGAACTCATTTCCAGATAACAGAGCTCTAAAACACTGAAAAAAGTGTAGCTGATGCTTAGTTTGGAGTCACATGAATTGAGTATTTAAGGGAATATCTCAAGTTAAGTTGGTATGTGTGTTAAAGTTTAGAAAGATCAATATCTTGAACTTACATTGATATATCTAATCGAGGCGATTCAACTTGAATGTTTCCTAGCATAAATTATTTTAGCAGAACAGATTTTTGAAAAGCTTTTTGTAAAAGAAATGATATCGTTACCTTTTACTCTGTCTGCTATTTGTTTGGAGGTTTAATCTCTTACTATGTGGATATGTGTGCAATGATGCTTGTTAAATTACACTTACTTTTTGCTATGGTAACACTTTTTGCTTTGGCTGCTCTAATGCTACTACTGTGTGCTGTCTTTATTGTTTTGTCATTTATACCAGGAACTTTTAAGAAAATTATACTCTTTGTATTCTCTCCAAGCAAGCAGTCTGTCACAGGACTCCTCAATTTCATCAGAAAATGACCTTGAACTGAAACATTCGATGACTAAGGAACTAAATGTTTCTGAGGGATCTCAAAAAGTGTTACATAACAACTTCCTGTGCAATGGATATGATGATAGAGAAGGGTTGATTTTAAAATCCTCCCGGTGCACCAGATCATGTTTTTGGTGGTTTCACTCTTTTAATCTGAAGTTTGGTACTATTCAGTTGGTGATTACTAATAGAAAGATTCTGCTTGGATGTTTGGTTGCTTTTATCATTTATATTCTCCGGAAGAAACGAGCTTCTCTGAATCGGTGAGATATTGATCACTTATTTTCTTATCACCTATGTCAAGAATGCTAATTTTCTTGGGTTCATGATAAGCAAATGGATGGGAATCAGGTATTTTTATTGATATATAGCTATAGTCTCATAGTATATTCCACAAGAGCCAAGCTACCAGCCTCAAATGGCCCTTTCAGCTATCAGCCGAATACAATGCAAGTCTAGAGATACCCCCTGTACTACCCTCCTCATCCTTACATATAGCTCTCTCTCTCTCTTCTAACTAACATCTCTAACCGTTTACTGACTCACCCCTCCCTGCCTTAGTGAATCTCCTAGAGTATGTCAGCGTGGGCCTAGGATTCATATTCGGACCCTTCTCCCTCTTTCTCCTAGAGTATGTCAATATGGGTTTAGGATCCATATTTGCTATCAGTTCACCATGTTGCTTAATATTGTACACTACAAAATGTGGATGGAAAACAAGAGAGGTGAACTGTGTGTCCAACAAGTTTTAGTGGACAAGTTTGCGTAACTATGAAATCTCCAGGATGTGGTATTTGGAAATGTTAATCTTATTTGAATGGGCATTTACTGGTTTTGACATCTTCATGAAGACAAATTAGCCTTGATTGTTTTACTCTGCAATAGTATGTAATTCGATGTGTAGCTAAATGCTCATCACTAATTGTATTTATGCATATCCCTCTGCAATAATGATATGCCTGTGTAGCTATAAACCCATAAATAGTTTTTTCGCTATAGCTTGTAATGTAGTCACTTTCAAGCACGCAAGAAAGTAGTTATTAGGACTGTCCTAGTTTACAGCTACTTTTGCATTTAATTTGTTTTTATAAGCGGGTAAGAAGGTATCTTTCTTTTCCAGAAGTTGGGTAAAAATTTTCTTATTTTCACACTAGAGAAGTGTCACCTAATTAGCAAATAAGCCTTTTGGTTGCCAAGTTTTGTTGTGAAATGAATTACATACTCGTTTTCAGGATTGTTAAGAGGCAACTTTTGTACGGGAAGAAGGCGTTGACAGACTTATGGCAGCTTGCATTTTCTTATCAAGTGAATCCCCTAGCTGTTGTTCAACCTCATCCTCCGGCACCTAGAGGCCATTGATTACAACGTTACCTTATATATGTCTCGTTTCACCTTGGATTACTGGTACACCTGTACATCCTTGTCAACGTCTAAATTTTCATTCCTGTGACTGAAAAATAAGACAACGGCAGCATCTCTGAATAAAATTGTGATAAATCTACACTTTTGCCTGTTTAAGTCCTTGAAGAATAGCGCAAACGCTGACGATGGATGAAGAGTAGTGGGAAGAAAAAAAAACGAAGAAGAGAGATTGCGATTGCCACAACTGTTTTGTCTTTTCCAATTTTATATAATTTCACCTGTGTGTAGGCAATTGACGTGATTCAGGATTATTGATGAGACTGTTAACATGCACTCAAATGATTGAGAAACCTTTTCACCACTGTGCTAACCGTTATGCCTAAGTTGTGTCTTCCATGTTAAATGTTGTTTCGTAATATACCAAATGATCAATGAATAGATCATGAAGATGGTAGTAAACTGCACATCCACCATAAAGATTACTTAAGAGAACCAATCAATGTACATCAATTTGAATTTCAGTACAATTTTAGTTGTCCTTTGTAGATAGAGGATTTCAGATTCTCTTAATTTTGGGTGGCATCATGAGCTTCCATATGGTTTTCCATTTGAAGAATGAGTTGATTTTAAATTTGACTAGAAAAATGGAAATGAAAAGCCATTGCTAGAGATTGTACATGTCAGTTTTCATTGATGAATTCTTGTTGTGAGAGTATTGGTGTTGGCTTCTGATAAGGAAGGAAGCTCGTGATAGTATTGGCTGTTGGCTTCTGATATAGGAAAATAGAAATCTCTAAGTGGTGCGTTCCACCAACCTAACTCTTTAGTAATGAGTTATGCAACTACATCTTTTTGAAGAAATTAATCATAAACAATAGAGAAGAAGGGATGTAGTTATGTTTCTATATTTAATTTAATAGCCTACGGATACGGCATCCACGCCTTCAATAACCCAGACATCAACTTTAAGGTAATTTCCCTATTTTTTTTAATCGAAATATATTACCAGCAGGATAGTACTTTGGCATGAGCATTCGGAATGCTTAATTAGTCTCCTCCATACTTGCTTGGCTGGCTAAGCAATGATGGAAGTTTGAAGCCCTACCCCTTCCAGATTTAGTCAAGCTAATCCATTCCATCGAATAGTGTTTTGTTTCCACCAGTAATTGCACATGACATGAAGCCATTTAGATCTTTACAGAACAGTTTAAAAGCAGATATAATGCGCAATGGGATAGCTTGTTTAGACAAAAGGGGCCAAGTAACTGAAAGCTCTCCTGCATAGAACATCTCTTTGAAGTAAATCACTTGTTAATATAGAAATTCGATATAATATGTAAACTACACAAGAAAGGGGATTGAATTGTGTAATCTTTTTGAAAATATTAATCTTTTGAGACTTCTTAAATTTCTTTGCAAAATTCAAATGATTACTAAAACATTTTGCTAAAGTTTGTAAGCAATGCAATCACAAGTAATATTATTTACTCATTTAACACAAGAAAATTAAAAGATAAGGATTAAAGAATAGACGCTGCGATTTTATACTGTTCACCCCAAATCTTGAGCTACGTTCAGTCCCCAAAATTTTTCTGAGATTTCACTATACTCGTCAACTTTACAAGTATTCTTTCAACATGTAAAGTCTCTTCAGGTCTCTCACAAAGTATTCTTTATCAGCTATATTAGCCTCTCCAGGCTCTAGCCTTCCTTTTTCTCTCTAAGAAAAGTATTTTCGAACTTTCACGATACAGATGTATTCACTCACTTCTTTTACATTTTGAATACAGAATTTTTGCTAATATAAAAAATGTTCAAGAGTAATTCTCTATTTGTATGTATTTTCGACTATAACTAATATTTGTAGCCTAAGTCTCCAACTGTTTTCTTGATAACTACTTCTTGAATATTCTAGAAATAGTTATTAGTTGAGTCCTGTAACTAACTCCAACTAATTAACTGACTGATATTCTAGAATATCTTCCTTTTATATCGTCTGGAATAACTTTTCTTCTGTTACTACATTTCGTCTGTTATTCCACTTCGTCTTATGATGCTGCGCTTTGTCTTATGCTTCGACTTCATCTTATGCTTCGTCTTATGTTGCGCTTCATCTTATGTTGCTGCACTTCATCTTATGCTTCTTCATCTTATGTTGTGCTTCGTCTTATGCTTCGACTTCATCTTATGTTGCTATGTAAGTGGTACATATATTTATCTGCACACTTAACAAACTCATCAAAACAGTTCATATATTTCTAAGATTATTATTATTTGATTATTATCAAAATTAATGGAAGTGAAGTCCTCTTGACTTAACAATCTCTCCCTTTTTTATGATAACAAATAATCATAATTGTAGAAGATAAAATGATATTCAAACGAATATACAAATAGTATTCAGACGAATAATAAACAAAGAAAAAACATAAGAAATGCATAATGCATAAGAAATGCATACAAGATATATACAATGCTTTCTATCTTCTTTTCTCGCTCTCATCTTTTTCTCCCCCTATTAGTTATTAATAAAAAAGATAGCTCATCGTAGACGCTTCAGAACATCAGAAAACATATGTTGCATGTTAGTGCGGATCATCTTGAGGTCTTATTCAATAGTAACTTGTAGAAGTGCTACTTCCTCATGAAGATCACCTACTGAATTAGCCAGTTCATTAACCTTAGTATGAATTTCCTCAATTTCTTTTGCTAAGGCTTCCTAAACTTCCTTCTATTTGTGACTTGCTTCCGTTTTTATGAAATGCTTCAAGAACTCCAAATTAACAGTAAGATCTTGTTATATTTCACTAAGTAGATGAAGGTTTTCAATAACAGATGGTTTTGAAGGTAAAATGTCTAACTCTAAGAATTTGATTGCGAGTAGTCTGGAGGTTTGTTTTCCTTCTAGGAGATCAAGATCATCAAGTCTAGGTAGTTTAGGAATTGGTTGCCCAAGAAGGTGTAGCACATCTTTGACTAAAGGTATGAAACCTAAAGGTCTGAAATGCATGATTAAATACAGAATAGTTTCTAAATTTAAATTGATACCTTCAACCGTGATATTTCTGTACTGTCCTTCTGTCACTTTGCCAACTACCTTGAAGTTTGCATTTATAGTAGAAACTCCAGATTGACTTCCTAATGCTTTTGAAATGTGATGTGAAATATGGATACATCCAGGTTGAGCTGCATTACATGCATCATCTGTGTTCTTCATAGCTACTTGAATCTGCTCTTCTGTAAGATCATCTTCATTCCCTTCAGGAAACATCTTCATTTTCCCCTTTTTCTTCGTTTCTCACAAGGGTTGAACATCTTGGTTGTATATCTGGCACAATTTTTATCGATGTTCTACTCGTAATCGGATAGATTGTATACCAATCCTTTGAAATCTTCATTGGATATGGTTCTGCCTTCTTGTCTCGCAGAATACCATATAGTCTTCGTTCTTCATGACTTAGAAGATGTATTATCTGATTGTTAATCGATATAGGTTCGACTTGTACCTTGACTAACTTTTCCAAAGGTTCTCTGATAATAATTGAGATACTAATTCGAACGGTTACCGATTCTTCTATAATCTTCATTCTCAAATCCTTTTTGTTGATTGGTTGAAAAGGATTGTAAGGTTCCAATCGGTGTTTAACTATCTTCGTCTTATGTTGAACATCAGATGAAGAAACCTTTTTCTGACTGGGCTTCACCTTCTTTTGTTCTTCTGTTGGTTTAGAAGAAAGTTGTTGTTGAGGCTTCTTCCTCTTAAATACTAACTTCCTTTTTATCTCTGTCTCTCTAGATGATTTTGCTTATTGACTTTGGAAAATAATGACAATTGATCTGGTAGGTTGTTGTCTTTTCTCCTGCTTTTCAGAATCTCCACCAAGAATAAGAGCTTTCCACTTCTTCTGTTCTTGTTATCATAAAGTCAACAATCCTAGTGACCTTCTTGACTGTTTAGATTTTTCTGATTGAAGTGTTTTTTCCTTTCTCTTTAATGACACTTGTTGCGATGATTGTTGAACCTAGTTTTCCTCTTTCTGTAGAATCGTCTTAGCTTTTATTAGTACATCAGAAGATTTCTTAGTCTTTTCTTCTGCGGATGTTCTTCCTGTCAATCGAGGTTTTGTTTCTCTTGTAGACATAACACATTCACTCCTGCTCCATCTTACTATAAACTCCCCCTCAGACCTTACTTTCGGTGTAGAATCTGTATCCACCTCATCTTCAAAATTTATTCCCATTTTGTGAATAGTAGTGGCATTAATAATGCTCTTCACATCCATCTTTACCCTGTTACCTCTGTCGAGAAAGATTTTAGATTCTCTAAAAATCCTTGTCAATAGTATACCATAAGGTAAAGAGCTAGAATATCCCTTTGACTTCATCACGTACTTCCAAATCAAGTACGGAAGATTAATGGGTTAGTGATTCAGTAGGTGAAACAAAAAATGTTCATCGTTCATTGTCATAACGTCCTTTGAGCCTAATCTTGCTAGAACACAATGGAGAAGTAGTGAATGTAGAACCTAGTCTTCGGAACAAGGGTTGAAGCCTTCTTAACTTCTGGATCACTACTTCCATATAGTTGTCGGTTAATGTGCATTCTATCTACACGATCTTGAGTAATCCATTTTGTATTGTTAAATAGCTTTGCTCCAATACTAAGACACCCACTAACCCTCTCGATAGTATCTTGTGTCACGATAACTGACAATCCATCTACCATTGATTCTAAAGTGTCGTCTACCACTTTTGCATTCTTCCAAAACTCATATATCTTATTCAAATAGACCTTTTCACGAACCTTGAAGAATTTTTTCCAGCCAACTGCTTCAATTTCTAGTTCAAATTCCATCTAATTTTTCTTCAAAGAGATGAAATCAACGTGTCTCCCATAGATAAGAGATTGCTCCATTTGTGATCTGTAACAATTAAAAACAAAAAAAACAAATGTATTTCACTCAAAATAGCGATGTTAGTATCTAAAAGTAAGGATATGAAATGAAAAGAACTTGAAGCTTAAAACCAAGTATTGAATCATCTTAGTTGAGAGCACTAAACAAGTCGGTTTCAAAGTATTTAAGGAAAATTCTAGAGTAGAAGGTATTTTAGAATCTTAAGAAGATTTCCTTCTTATACCTACTCTTGAAAAGTTACCGTTCATAACTTACCGTTACTATTTACTTAAAAACTTACGACTTTTTGTCTTCTTCTAGTATGAATCATCTAAGTCATGATGTGCTAGACAAATGGTTATTCAACATTACCATATTCAAGTTCTGTTTGATTTCCTTGAATCTATCTTCACACAAAGGATTAGTGAAGATATCCGCCTATTGTTGATTCATCTCAACAAATTGTATATTAATGATTCCTCTCTGTACATAGTCTCATATAAAATGATATCTAACTTCAATATGCTTTGCCCTTGAGTGTTGTATTGGATTCTTTGATAGATTGATAGCACTTGTGTTATCACAGAAGATTGTAATTTGACCTTGTTGTATGGAGTAATCATCTAACTGATGCTTAATCCATAACGTCTGTGAACAACAACTTGCAGCTGACATGTATTCAGCTTCTGCAGTAAATAGAGCAATTGAACTCTGCCTCTTACTTGACCAAAAAATTAGATTATGACCAAGAAAGTGACAACCTCCACTTGTACTCTTCCTATCAATCCTATCTCTAGCATAATCTATTGAACCTCGAACTTTTCTTAGAAGACTAGAACTTTTAAATGAGAAATGCAGATAAATTCACATTTTACTTTGGTGCTTTTAGTGGATAAGAGATTTTGAAATGAGAAGAATTAAGGTGAAAGTTAGAAGTAAAATGAAAGCAAAAATGAAGTTGAATTTATGTAGTAAGTTGATGAAGAATATGTACATATGTGTATGTTCTATTGTTGGTGTTCATGATTAATCATTGACTACATATATTTTTCATCAGATGATATTGATTTGAGATGGAGTAGAGAATGAGGAGTAAATGAAGTAGAAAAGGTGATCTTGGTATGAGTTGTGTTAAGGAAAGATTGTGAAACAAAATGGGTGGTTGATCTGAAAAATATTCACAGTGTATGATTCAGTCTTTTAGCCACAACTTTTTCTATAGATATCCAAACGAGATGATTCGTAATTTGGATTAAATTAGAAACATATGGCTACATTACTTATGAAGACATAGAATTTAACTTCTGTCTTTAAGAATCTCAAAATTTGTCATGAAGTTGAGAATTGGGTGCAGTACATTGGATGAATGTAAAAACTTGTGTTCTGTATTCAAGGGAAATTCTGGATCGATCTAGGCAATATTAGAGAAAGTTGCCTTCTCAAAAGTTGTAGGTCTTTCTTTTAGGTTTCCAACGGTATATAGTATGGAATTTTTGGATTTTTAGGCTGAAAATTATGGTCCTTGTAAAGGAAGATGTATCTTATGTCTTTTTGCTTCTTCTATGTTTTGCTTCTTCTGTGTTTTGCTTCTTCTATGTTTTGCTTCTTCTACCTTTTGCTTCTTCTCTGTTTTGCTTCTTCTGTGTTTTGCTTCTTCTGCCTTTTGCTTCTTCTGTGTTTTGCTTCTTCTGTCTTTCGCTTCTTCTGTTTTCTCTTCTTCTGCCTTTTGCTTCTTCTGCCTTTCGCTTCTTCTGCCTTTCGCTTCTTCTGTGTTTTGCTTCTTCTACCTTTTGCTTCTTCTATCTTTTTCTTCTTCTTCCTTTCAATTATTTTGTGTTTTGTTTCTTCTGCCTTTCGCTTCTTCTGTATTTTGCTTATTCTATCTTTTACTTCTTTTGTCTTTCGCTTCTTCTGTCTTTCGCTTATTCTGTGTTTTGCTGATGTGTCTTCTTCTGTGTTTTGTTCCCTCTGCTTTTCGTTTCTTCTGTGTTTTGCTATATTCTGCCTTTCACTTCTTCTGTCTTTCGTTTCTTCTGTGTTTTGCTATCTTCTGTGTTTTGCTTTTTCTGTACCTATCTTCTTTTCCATTTTGACCTTTCTAACAATAGAATTTATCATCAAGGTCTCATGAAAGTTGTAGATCTTGAAATCCTCTTTCGAGCCATATAAAGAAAATCTTAATGCGATATCTGTAGGGAAAGTTCTAGTAATTTTCTCACTTTTTCTGTCTTTTTCCATTCGTCTGCTTTTTCCTTCGGCTTCGTCTAATCCTATTGTCTGATCTATTTTGACCATTTAGATGATAAAATCTGACCTCAAGTTCTTCTTCAAAGTTTTAGATTTCAAAGTTATTTTTGAAATCATCCTAAGATGATCTTAATCCAACATCTTTAGTGATTTGTCCCAAGATAAGTTTAATATGAGTGAGGACCAAATCTTGTTTGCTTCGTTCTGCCATAATTTGTTTGTCCAACCTCCAAATGAGGTGATTCTTGAACTTTTAGATTTCTAAAACTTTTCTTTTTGCGTCTCCATTGAAGGTCATAGCTTTTGGTGTTGATTTGAAAGGGATGGATTGAACCAAAGTTAGGGTATCAATTGGAAGAGTAGGAATCAGATATTTTACTAAACATGCTTCAGTAATTGGATGATTTCTAGATCAGTAGAGCTCTGAATAAGATGATTCTTATTTCAAGATAAACTAGAGACATGGAGCTACAAAT
>JANSVB020000413.1:908497-925370 GCA_025504935.2 Erythroxylum haughtii
TGTTTCTACTAAGGAATGAGTTTCATTCCTCTATTAAATAATAGGTATGGAGGATTTTCTAAAAGTGAAATATCAAATTATTATCTTTATAATGATAATTAACAATCAATTATTCACTTTTCATTCCTTCCCTGTTAACGCTTTCTTTCCTCCTAAATTTTGATGCACATAATTGCAACGACAAGAAACATTTTATGAAATAGGAATGCGAACTTTTATTCTACCACAAATGTGTCGTTATGAATATCCTTTGTGCAAGAAGAAACCATTTATCTTGATTTAGTGTATAATTTTCTAACATTGCATTTTCTTTCCCCTTTCTGTTTCTCTTTTTGTTTTTTGATTCAGAACTACAACGCAAAGATATCAGATTTCGGGTTAGCAAAATTGGGACCTTCGGGTGGAGACTCGCATGTAAGCACCAGGGTGATGGGTACCTATGGTTACGCAGCACCAGAATACATAGCTACAGGTAATTCTGTGTACTTGGAAAACTTTAGCATTGTAATTTAGGAGTTATCCTGCCTGGCAATTAAGGTTAAGCAGTCGGAAACTGGTAAGCTGACTATACTTGGTTCAGGAATAAGATATTGTGAGAGGCATGAAAACTGTAAATATTAAATGCTGCTCGTTGCTCAAACACTGAAAACTTGATGTCGACATTTTAGACTGCTGATATCATCAAATTCTAACCAAAATTTCAACAACAACAGGTCACTTGTACGTGAAGAGTGATGTATACGGCTTTGGAGTGGTGTTACTTGAAATGATGACAGGTCAAAGGGCACTTGATACAAGACGGCCAGAAGGGCAGCAAAATTTGGTTGAATGGCTGAAACCGACTCTCCAGCAAAAGAGAAAGTTGAAGAGCATTATGGATGCAAGAATAGATGGCCAGTATTCATCAAAGGCAATGCATCTGGCAGCACAGATAACTTTGAGATGCTTGGAACATGATCCCAAAAACCGCCCACACATGAAAGAAGTGGTTGAAGTACTGGAACAGGTAGAGGCAATGAAAGCAAGTAGAAGTTCTTCCAGGTCTGCACATTCTTCTACATGTCGTCAAGGCCAACAGCCTACCCATCATATTTAACTTCAAAAATTATGAGCTAAAAAGCCATTGTTTAAAACCCATTGCCTCTTTTTGTTTTCCTGAGTTTCTGATGAATGATTTCTAGTTTTTCTGTTTTCTTTTGAGTGCAATACTAATGGTGCTTGTGAATTGAGCACAATGAAATGTCGTTGTGAATAGGGGAAGCAAATGCAAAAGTTAAGTCTTTTCCTCTGACGTTTCTTCAATGATCTGCAGCAATTGGGTTAATCTGTTACATCACTTGGTCTTTGTCTGTTAGATAGAGGAAAAATGAAATGTTATCAGTGGACTTCAAGTTCACCAGCTTATAATTTTGGTATTCATTTCTCTCTCTCTCTCTCTCTCTCTTTTTTTTTGGTCCAAACTTTTGTAAATAGGTCGCTCAGTTACATTCCTTTTTCAGTCTGTTGACTAGAAAGTGTTCTAAGCAATCAAAGTCATGGGCATGACAAAACCATGTTCTTCTGGCCCAAGAAAGACATATAAAATATAGCTTTTAATACTTTTCACTAGCCTTTGCACACTCCTTTCAATCATCAAGTTCTCTTAGACATTGTCATATTTCATAATGTTGCTACTTTTACTATAAGCATTATGGCCAATAACAACCATATTTTTCTCTCCTTTTTTTTACCAATCTCATACTCCACATAATTTTTTCTTCTTTCCATCAGATATCTTTCACTCCATAAAGGCTTACTCAATGAAAGTTGCATCAAAATTGAATATTGAAAGACTTACAAAGATGGGAATAATTGATAGATAGCAGATGCTAGTGAAGCCCAGTACTCCAGAGTATATTAAAAAAATAAGTATTACATAACTAGCTAAACAAAGACACTACAACCGTTATGTTTGATTTTGGGTAAAGGATGAAAACTTGTCTTATGAGATCACTTTTAAAAAACATAATGATGTTATTAAATTACCTTATAATATTATGAACTTAAAAAATAGGATAATATTATTAATATACTTTAACAAAAATCTGTTAATGTAGTTGATTTGGTAAATTATACAAACCTGATCATTTCTAATAGTCAGTATATAATAGTATATATGAATAACAAATTAATAGCTTGACAGAATTTTAACATATTTTATAAACAAATTAAAATAATAAAAATATTTTTTAAAGATAAAGGAGATCATAAGTGAGACATATGTATTTAACATTTAATTATGATAAACTCATAAATAAATTATATTCTAAATAAAAAATTTCAATATTATTAAAAATACAAAAATAATCAACCAAATATCAAAATCTTCCACACTAAGACAATGTGCACTAATTTATTAAATTAAACTAAAATATTGGTAATAATATACAAAATTAAATTAATTTATTTAATTTAATATTTAATTTAGACAATACTTCTTAAATTGGGTAAAACTTTATTATTTGAATTCGGATTAAGATTATTCAAGATTCTATGGACTCTTTTGATTTTATGAGAAAATCTGAAGATGATCAAGACTATGGCTGTCTCAGGACATGTTTGTTTAATAAGCAACTTTATAAAGGAAGCATCCTAGGACACTGCCATTTCCTAGATCTTATTTTTTCAGTTTTTTTAAAATGAAGATAGAAAAATTTTAGAGAACTTACTAAACTTTACATACCATCTTGAATCATTTCAGTCAGAGTTGGAAGAGAAAGTTGTATTCAATTATAAATTAGTAATACTTTTTATAAAGAGTGGTGACAATTTTTGTCTAGGATAATGGTATTTTTTGTTTAAGTTTATAATATTTGCAATATGAAATTATGGTATTTTCAGGATTGACTAAAAGTGTTTTTTTATATAAAGTGATGGTATTTGCTTTACATATAGGGTTATTGTATTTGTATAAAGAGGGTATTTGGAAACACCTAAATTCAGGTGTTTGAAAACACAAAAAAGGGATGGCTTCAATTCATGCTTGTAATTGAAACCCATCTTTTTTACAAATTGAATTCACTCTTTCAAGCATCGGAATTGAATTTATGCAGGTATTAATTTGGCAAAACTTCTTATGTTACACACACACTCAAAGCAATGCTCCAACAAGGATATGAAAATTTCTCACCCAAAACCTATTGCTGGCATTTCTCCTCTACTTCTTGCAGATCAAGTGGAAGTTTCTCTCCCCCACGTGACTCGATTGTAGTTTCCTTTTTTTGGTTTTCGCCTGTTTTTTCTACCAAAAAAATAAAAAAATAAAAATGCTTTCTTTAAAAAACCTCCTTCCTGGCTATCAAAGGGAAGTTACATATTATAGACATATTGCAATATCTAAATATGCCTAATATTAATTTGTCTCTTTTGCAAAAGCGAAGCTGAAACAATTCCACACTTGTTTTTCAAGGGATTCTAGACTTACCTTTGCAACATTCAAAAGGTTAGGAATGAGGTTCTTAAATTGCTCTGTACAAAAGCATGAAAGATCACTATCCCTAATTGTCTTTGCGTTCTGCCGTGTGAAGAGTACTGGGATGAAAGATGCAATGTATAGGGGTATATGGAAAATGCCAAGCTCAATTACCAATAGTTGTAATAGATAACTAAAGAATAGAAAATACATTGAAATATTTTCATATAAAGCATAGAATTCTTAAGCAATCTTTTATAATGGAGCTACAGATTTTGGTAGTTTTAGCTATATATATATATAATATGTATTTGTATTTTTCTGAAAACATTATTCAAATAATTCTTAGTTCTGTAATGTTTACAAGTGTCCGCCTCTCCCTCAGACTCATTCTTTTCTATATATGACTTCCTACTATTCTGTTCTACACCTCAGTTGTTTTTCTACTTTCTTCTTGCTTTTAGGGTTTAACTTGGGTTGCCATTTGCATTGATAGAGCTTAAGGGGATAAGGTAAGTCTTTCAGTCTTTTATGTCTTGTTTCTTCAATCGGAACTTCTTCCTTTTTGAACGGAACGCGCTTGAATTGATTCAAGTTTCTGTCTTTCTTGTATGTTTTTGTTTTTGATTATCTACGCTTGAAAGTTTCCACTTCAGACATGGGGTTTTGTTTGCTTTTGCCAGGACTAAAAGCTCTGACATGAAACCATGTTCGTTTTAACTGCCGTCGATTGTTTTTGCGAGTATGTGTTAGATAACTGTGTTGGTTTAGAGTTCATTATTACGTGTTGGTTGCTGCATCTTCCGAATGTTCTGTTTCGTTTTTGGACATGCTTTGACGATTATCATCATATGATTTCGTGATCGTGATTGATGTGCAAAGCATAAGCTTACTGCTCAATCATCCTTGTTTACAGTAAGCTACTTAAACGAGTTGGTGATCAATTTACTTTAAAGGATTTAAATTAATAGTTCACTGTTAGATCTACGGCCACCTTCTATTTCTGAGTTTGAGATAAAAGGCGAATTATGTAGTTATGATCCCTCCTGGTTCAGAGCTGATGGAGATTTTTCAATTGCGTGAATCCACATATGGGTTTGAGATCTGTCTTGTTGAGTATTTAAGTGATTTCTTTCTCTATTTGGAGCTATGTTACTTTGGGGATGTTCATTTCCAGCTTCTGTCTCGGTATCATTTTGCTATTGTTTTCTACTATCTTTTGAGGAATCCATCTAACTGATGTGAACTAACTTGCTGCTTCCTCATGAGCAGGGGGGTTTATACTTGCAGTATTTATGTCGAACAAAATGAAAAAACACACTGCCTGGAGCTTAAGTGTATTATTTAGCAATTTGGGTGATTTTTTAAGAAGGTGTATGTTTCGCATTCTATTTATGGGTCCAATACCCACTCATTTTGCCTTCATAATGGATGGAAATCGGAGATTTGCAAAGAAGAAAAACCTGGAAGAAGGGGCAGGTCATCGGGCTGGATTTTTGGCCCTCATGAACATACTGAAGTACTGCTATGAATTAGGGGTGAAATATGTGACTATTTATGCCTTTAGCATTGAAAATTTTAAACGGCGGCCAGATGAGGTTGAGGACCTAATGAATCTGATGCTGGAAAAGATTGAAGAATTACTTGAAGAAGAAAGTATTGTGAACCAATATGGTGTCAGAGTCTATTTTATAGGCAATTTGAAACTGTTGAGTGAACCTGTTAGAGTTGCAGCAGAAAAGGCAATGAGGGCTACTGCTAAAAACACCAAATGTTCTCTTTTAATATGTGTAGCCTATACTTCATTTGATGAGATTTTACATGCTGTTCAAGAATCCTGTAAAGAAATAATTGAGGTAACTCAGCCATGTAATTCTCATAAAATGTGGTTTGGAGACAGAGATTCTAAGAAGAGTGATAATGCCGTTAAGCACGTTGTTCAAGAACCTTGCAAACATGATGCCAATGAGTCTCGAGTGTTGAAAGCTGGTGTTTCTTGCAACGGTGATGCAGGTGCTGCAAATGGTGTGACCAAAGGAGTTGAAGAGACTAGGAATGGTGTGGTTGAGCATACTTTCCCAGGATCCTTTGAAGATAAACGGGATGAAGCTCAAGAATTGAGGCCAAGTAGAATAGAAAATAACGTGTTCCCGGTCGAAGCTGGAGACAAGATGCAGGGGGAGTGCTTTGGCATAAAGCTGGTAGACATTGAGAAGCATTTGTACATGGCGGTAGTTCCTGATCCTGACATCCTTGTTCGAAGTTCAGGAGAGACTCGTCTTAGCAACTTTTTGCTTTGGCAGACTAGTACATGCCCATTGTACTCTCCTAAAGAATTATGGCCTGAGATTGGTCTGTGGCACTTGGTGTGGGCAGTGTTGAACTTTCAACGTCACCATTCGTATTTGGAGAAGAAAAAGAAGCAGTTTTAACAACTTCGAGACAGTCTACCGTTAGTTTGGAGAATTGGAATTATATATATATATATATATACTGGAGTGGTGCGTTAACATTTAGGCCATTCATTTGTATCAGAATGACTGCAATAAATTTGATCCTCATAGAGTTTGTTTATGATGAATTAAGTTTACTGATTATACTGGCTCCAGTTAGAATAAGAACACGTAGGTGCAAATGGCTCCAGTTAGAATAAGAACACGTTGTAGATGGTAGAGTGTGGGTCAAACTTGTCTGCTTTGTCACTTAAAAAAGTCTTCTGCGCATTTAGAGAAGAAAAGTCTGGGGGCATGCTATTCAAGAGACGAGGTTTACTGGTCAAAGTTCTGGAAAGGCACATCCAAGTCAGGCCCCATGTACAAGTGTGACAGAATTATGATTTGAAACGCAAGTCTTACCTGCTAATATTCAATCAGGTTTCGATAATTCCATTCACTAGGAACTTACCCTTTTTTTTGTTGACTTACTCAACTGCTCCACCGGGTAAAAGAAATTCTGTACTCTCTGCTGTCATTAAAAGGAGTACTTCTAAGGCTCGATTAATCAATAGAAACACCCTTAAAGTTCGTCTTCAAGCTGACAAAGGGCAGCCATGATCAAGTCTGTCTACTGTTTTCTTTGTTCTGCCCTTTTATTGGCTCTTGTATTGAATGCAACTTCCACCTCTCACCACCACCACCACCATCACCACCAAGGACTCAAATCCCTGCACTTTTCACTCTACCAACATGAAACCATTAACAAAACCGGTTACATAATAGTGAAGGGTGTGGCAGGAGCAGGCATCAGTGAATCTACAACCCCTTTTGGCACTTTTTATGTTTTTGAAGATCCTTTGACAGTTACAGCCAACCGGTCCTCGAGACTTGTTGGCGTTGCAGAAGGAACTAGCACAACATCTAGTCTTGATGGTCTAAGGAGCATTTCTGTTGCTAAGATCACTCTAAAATTGAAGCATCACAAAGGCTCAATCTCCATAGCTGGTGGCACAAATAACATCAAGCCTGCCGATCATCCCGTGGTAGGTGGTACCGGTGATTTCCTGTTCGTGCAGGGCTACATCACATCGTCTCCAGTGGACACCAAAGGTCTTACAGTCATTTACAAGATTGAATTCCACCTGTATTGGCCACCATATGCATATGCTGGTCGAGTTTCTTCTCCTTGAAGATAATCCAAAATCACGATGTATAAATTATGGATATATTTTAGTTCCATTGCAATAAATGTGGAGTCTGCAGTGTTCACAATTAATCCGCTGACTACCTACTCATGTCTTGTAATGTGCACCACTAAAAATTTAGTACGTACTTGATCAGCTATTTCACAAGTCCAAATTGGCACCGATGATCACCTGCAGTTGCAAGTTACAACACAAACTTACAATGAACAATTACATTAGTGATATGCTACAAACTTTTGCACATGGTAGGCTCTTAATACAAAAGGCGTAATTTGTATAGATATTCCTTTAAGATGTCATCCAAAAGTTTCCAGTTGGAACAGAGCGCAAGGAAAACCCAATGCACAGGGAAGAATAAAGAACTGGGCATTTGAAGTTGACAAATGCTCAAATTGCAATCAATTGCTGATCTTTTTTGCACAGGCAGCATTCAAATAATTGAACTATATGCACTAGAAGAAAATAAAACTCGTGTGAAGCAGTACAATATGCAGCAAGTTGAGTGCTTCACATCATTTTTGTACTTCGTCGAGCAGAGTGAAATTCGAATCAACGCCGAGGCTTATGCAGACGAGGCCGATTACAGAAAATTCTCCCATTGGCTCTAACAAATGCCGCACTGGCAACACTAAGGCCGGCCCACAAAACTGAGAAGAACAAGTGCCGAAGGTCATAACGAACTGCATAGGAGACGGGGAGAAGAAAAGGTCAGATAATGCTGACACAGATGGTCAGTGGTAGGCAACAATTTTGCAAAGTCTTGAAAACTTTATGAACCAATCAGTGATTTGCTGACATTTTCAATCAAACTCACCTTGTCTAAGCGACATAATTGCAAAAAGGAATCCAATCAAGACCACCGATAAAGCCAGAGGAAAAGACTGTTAGAAACAATTTGGCGTTAGTCTGAGGTAGTTAATGTAGAGCCACATGCAATCAAATTACAATTTCCAGATACTTCACACACGTTAGTGATCAACCTCAAGTTCACAAAAATCAAGAATGGAAGTTCCAGTACCATGGTGATCAAAATGCAGTTTATTGCTTTTGTCATAATGTTGAAGGAATAGAACAAGGAAAGGTTACTCGTCATCATGGGCTTAATGAATATTGTTGTCATGTGGAATAACTCCACAACAAAGCAGAGAATCTCAGCGAAGTTGGTATACTTATTGCAAAATACACTTGCAAGGAAAAGTTTGATTGATTCGTACTCACAGCTACACTCTCAAGGCCGCCTGTTTGGGATGGAGGGCTCATATCTCGACTTACAGAAACAATGTAATGTCCTTGCAAGAGATCAATTGCATCCTTCACAAGTGCCAAAAATAAAGAAAGGCGAAAAATGAGAAGTTTAAATCAGGATCCACATATATGGTACACAATAACAAAGAAATCTAACCTTATGATGTATAAAATATTGTTTCAGAAACATGAAAGTCATTGAATAGCCATACAAAGCTTGGAAGTATATATTGTCTTATTGATCTCTATCTTTAAGATAACTGATTAAGTTCTACAAAGTGAAAGTCATCCCTAAGATAACAGACCAGAACAGAGATTAATTTTACTAACAATCATAAAACCGCTATGAATTATATTAACACTTTCCAAACTCAAATTTGAATCAAGAATGAAAATATTAACCTGCTTTGTTCCATCAGAGAAGTTATTCAAGTAATAGCGGACAAGGGCATTTACACCATCTTTAAGGATCCCCTGCATGGTCCGCTGGCCATATCTGCAATTCAACAGTAGGCAATGAACTTGAAGTGCAAGAGAAGTGTTTTCATACAGTTCATATAAGAATGAACATCACATATTTAGCAACCTGGATATGTATGGACAAAGATTGTAATCAAAAGCATTAAAAGAAAACAAGGGTTGACGGCATCAAGAAAAGGATGACTACAGCAAGGAAAGAAAATAGAAAATATTGATACATGATACATCACACAGAAAGATTGAAGCAAATTGACAAAAGCACCTATGATTATGTAAATTCCTTCTCTATACTGGGAACCTTTAAACTATGTCTATGATATCGATGAGCTTTTCCCATTTCCTTCCTTGCTTCTAGGAGACCAGAATAGCCTTTAAACCAACATAGCTGATTTCCTCCGTGACAACCAGGATGTTAGGTGGGGAGAGTCACCAACCAAGCTCCCTGGTTACTCTATGACCCATATGGACAAACCTGATCATGAGTGTTCAGGTTTGAGTTGTGTGAGGCCTAGTTATGATCATATATTAACTCTCAACAAACTTCACCTCATGAAGTCATTTTTCTGGAAGCATGAACTTGATGTCATATAGATATGAAGCATAATTTCAATTTGGGACATCTCAATAATAATGATTCTAATACCAAACGAAGTGACGATTCAACAGAAAACTTTACCAAGTGATTAAGGTCTGGATGATTTGTTGACTCCAAAAAGTTCAACAACTTCTCAAAATATGACTAAGTTGGAAAAGTGCACTACTACAGAGAATAAGGTTCTACCCCAAAATTGCTCCAGAGAAAATTCACAAATGCAATCACTATTAGAGTTTAGTGCATTGGTTTAATACTAAAGCCAGAGCATGTAGAATTTGACAATAAATGCATGAAAACATACCTTACAAAATCCCCTTTCAGAGCAGGAGTGCCAGAATATTGAATACTTATGTCATCTCCATGATTAGCCCACACTAAGGGCCAAACAGACCATTTAAAAATACATTAAACGAAGCAATATAGTATTGAAGGAAAAGTACCAATCTCTGTTGAATTACTCTTAGAAGAAATGAAAATGCTGAAATACTCACATATTTTGAAGCTTTCATCAAAATTTGGATGTGAGCTAATAGTTTCTTCAGCACCGAAAACACCAATCCTTCTCAGTTGGAGTTCCAACAATTTTCTCCCTATCATGCTCTGCAAACATAACTTGCGATTGTTATGTGAAGCAAACGAATACAAAGAAAGCAAAGAAAAATGCAGTAAGCTGGGAATTCGCAAGGATTTTTATTGGTCTCGCATGAAGAACACCATCGAAGAATACGTCGCAGCATGCCTAGTTTGCCAACATAATAAAGCTTAACATTTGAGTCCAACCGGGTTAGTGCAACCATTACAATCACCTCACCAGGGTTGGTCAGATATATCAATGTATTTTATTAACGGGTTACCAAAATCGTTGGGTAAAACTGTGCTATTAGTGGTGGTTGATCAATTCTCAAAATATGCTCACTTTATTCCATTGGCACATCCGTACAATGCTTGCACCGTTACAAGGGTATTCCTTGAAAATATTGTACGACTACATGGCATTCTTGAATCTATTTTTAGTGATCGAGATGTCCTTTTTACGAGTACCTTTTGGAAAGAGTTGTTTCGTTTATGTGGAACCAATCTTAATTTCTCCTCCGCATATCACCCACAATCTGATGGGCAAACCAAGGTGGTTAATCGAACCATTGAAATGTCCTTACGTTGCCTTGCTATAGACCGACCTAAGAAGTGGGTAGATTGGATTCCTTGGGCTGAATTTTGTTACGACACTTCCACATAGCCCTTAAAACATCTCCATTTCAAGTAGTATATGGATGGGAGCCTCCAAGTTTGCATCTTATGTTGCAAGGACTTCTCGAGTAGATGCGGTGGATCAAGCATTTCTTGATCGCGATGAAGCTTTAGTTGAAATTCGCACCAAACTTCAGTAGGAACAGCAACGAATGAAGACCGTCTATGATAAAGGACATCCTAATGTGGCATTCTCTCCTGGTACTTATGTGTGGTTGCGTTTACATCCTTATTGTCAAAAGACAATTGCCAACCACATTACACATAAACTTGCACCCAAGTTCTATGGACCTTTCCTGGTGGCAAAACGCATTAGTACCACAGCATACCAACTAGAGCTTCCTTTGGATTGCAAGCTTCATAATGTTTTTCACATGTCATTATTGAAGCCTTTCAAGGGTGAGATACCCGGTGAGCTACCAATGCTACCTCCGCTTGAAGGTCAAGTTGTGATCAGTCCTATGGCCATTTTGTGGACTCGATTGAATAGAGGTCGTTGGGAAAGTTTGGTACCGTGGAGTGGAGGTACGACAGAGGATGCTACTTGGGAAGATGTCTTGGAGTTCAAAAATGGCATTTCCAGACTTTAAGCTTAAGGACAAGCTTTTTGTGGAGGAGGGGAGCAATGTTGCGGATGCATTCTTAGGTCAAATATATGAACGACGCAGAAAGACTACTGCCTAAGATCCTAGACCAGCAAGTTATTGATTCCGTGTGAAACAAGGAATCTTAGGTGGTCTAATTTTAGTTAATTCTGAAAGTCAAATCTTGTCCTTATTTTTAGTTATTTCCAGTTTTGTTACTTCCTTATTTTATGGTAGTAGGAGTTTTATTAGGAAATGGAGTCTATTAAGGAATCTGAACCATTGTTTTGTTAGGAATTCTAGTTCTTTGATTCTTCATTATTGTAAGGAGATTTCCCTATAAATAGGGAGTTATTCAGCAATAAATAGAGGCAGAATTTATTTTTAAAAACCCCAAGAGATCGGAAACTCTCTCTCAACGAGTTGCACGGTTGCAGCTCCCTTCGACGAGCTGCGTTGGATTATCAATTATAGGTACATCCAGGAGGAAGAACAAGGGTAAAAACCCTTGTTGGAAAGAGAATCTCCGGTTCATCGTCCGGTAACTCGATCATAGACTTGGGACCGTAACAGATTATACACATATATGATAGAAGTCAACTACCTGGGTAACATTTGTGCGGTCTAAACAATCAATGCAGTTGGTTCTTACAACCCCAGTTTGCTCTTTCAAAATTTCACTTTTCTCATTCAGCAGAAGGAACCTGCCAATGACAAAAGGATGGTAGAAATCAAGATATGCATTTGCATTAAATAGCTGTCGTCAAACCATCATAGTTCATGAAATATTGGAGGAACATGTATAAACATACCCATTTTTCTCAAGAAAATCAGCAATTTTGTCATAAAGGATAGAAAGTCGTTCAAAGTGGACATGCCCACAGATTTCGTGAAAGTCAAAGTGCAGATATCTACAACATTAAGAGGATATTTCCCATTAAAAAGTAACATATTAGCAGCACGAAAAAAGGATGATAGATGAAAGGAAGTTCTACATTACATCATCACTAGTCACAGTTTGCATTGACTCCGTAAATTTGTCATTTAAACGTCCCTCACCTCCATGCTAATAAGAAGTGAAGGGGCATAGGAAATAAGAAATTGTCCTAGAGTGCTGAGAAACAAAAACGCACTTTGACTCCTTGACATTTTCATGTATCGAGAGCATCGTTTAAAAACATAAAAACAGAAGTACATAGAAGCATGCATACCACTACGAAAATGTTTTTAATAATATGTAAGGCAAAAAAGGAAAACCAATAAATCAAACATCTTAATCATCCAAATTTATTGACCAAGGAAGACAGTGTGCACCTTATTGACGAGATCAACTGCGAATACACTCCCATACTTTTTTCTCAAATCAAGAATATGCCGCTCCGCTACTCGAGGCTGGTCAACAAGTGATACACTAGGAATCAATAGGTGCCATAGGTGTAAAACACAACATCCAATGAACAAGCATGGCTTACAGCTTCCTCTGGTCTAATGATCTCAAATTTAGGCTTATATGTCAAATCAACAATCTGCTCCCAAAGAAATGGCATAGATCCTCGAACCTTTGGAAAAGCGATAAAGCAAAGAAAATGAGCTGAGACTAAATTTGACAAAAATTCAAAGAAACTCATAAGCCGTTAAGATATAACAACAGAAAGCGAGTCCTAATTACTTACTATACATCAATACCAGCATTGCAGCACTCTCTTACACTTGACTTAGTATTATACTTCTTAAAATTTTGAGAAAGTACATGATAAAAAGGTTCATACTATTATTTCGTTTTGGAATTTAGAACCATGTACAATTTCCAGTAACATTTTAGACAAAAGAGGGGCAACAAAGTTATGTAGTAACTACACAAACTATATCGAATATTTACCTGAACAAATGATGCTGTAAACCCATTCATCTGTACAATCTGCTCACTTTCCACAAAATTAGCAACATAACCGTCAGAATCAGCTCCTCTTCTCCACATGCGAGTACCTTAAGATAGATTTTCATAAGATAAATCAAATTACAAAATAAGGCTAATGATTTTCTTATATCTCCAAGGCTGGATATAATTTGGCATTTTAGCTTGCAACTAAGCAGAATAATGTGCTTAAATGCTCCAACAACAACAGTTTATGTTATTACAGTCAGAAACGTGGACTAACAGATTAGGAACAGACTAGAACTTATAACATGGAAAAGATACCATTTCTCCGAGTACATCTCCTAGCAATTAGAGTCACGTCAACAATTTCCTTTCCGATGGCCACTTGAAAGTTCTGAAAGCCTAGTCAGCTATTAAGGAAAAAGAACATTAAGTATTGTTATGAATAGTTTTTATGTCAAATGGTGAAAATTTTCAAAAGGATACTTCCTTGCACAACCGGAAGAAGGAATGGGTCCAGCTGCAGGAAACAGATCAATGAATGTATCAGCAGTTTATTAACCTAAAACTGTAAAAACAGAATAAGAATTGTGAATGTAAATAAGATTGGAACTAACAGAACACAACCTTGTTTTCTATGAGAATTTCCAACATAAAATTGTTCCAGAGAAATCTTGGTTCTGCCTGTAACAAATATACCCTATAACCATAATTGTGATGTATGGAAATCAATCATAACAGGAAATATGGACGGGGCAGCAAACTACAAAATCAAAGACTTGTACTTATAGAGGCTCCGGCTGCCACTAAAGAATCCAGCAATGTTCAATAGAAAAGAAATTTTAAGAGAAAGATCTCCCATTAATTTAATGACTTCAAGTCTTGTGACTCACCTGTCTCCAGAGAGGAAGCAATTTCGATTCATCACCCAAATCATGCAATCTCTGTGCACTGTTACATAAGAGATCATCCTTTTAAGTTTTAATTTAACCACGAAACTTATAAGCATGCATAGAACCTTGCTGATCAAATGCTTCATCATTTAGTTGTACCATCTGATGGGACAACCTATGTTTCTTAATTTAGCTTCTTATTACAAACACTGCTAATTCCCTAATACTTAACACTGTATCGTCAGTAACCATCTTGGGGTACAACTGAAAGTTGAATAATACTCCATTTTTCAGACTTCAGACGAATTTACTTCTGTATTTTCCTTGTGAAACATGAAACTTTGAAGCTTACAGCTCTTATGGCATTGCAAGATCTGAAGCTTTTAGCCTGCATTCCATGTTTTTAATCATTAAAGAATGATAAGGAAATTCAAGTTCACATCAACTGCCAGATCAAAGGTTTCGACAACAATTTAACATGAGTGGTGTGGTTTGCACATCATTCCATAAAGATTAAAAGATGCCAGTGAAATTAAGCAAACACTCACCTTAGTGTTAAGTTGGTATCATATGAGAAATACAGACCAGCAGTGCGCTCAGCAACATTAAGCAGTGCAGCGAATTCATTCTCAACCTTTTTCTGCAAAAGGTAAGGCAGAAGTGAGAAGATTATGCAGTCACATGAACGGAAAGGACAATAGACAAGAGTAGACTCACCTGCTCTGCAGAGGAACTTCTTAAAGAGTGATCACAAGGAAAAGTTTTCAGTGATGTAACTTTGAAGATTGGATGTCCCAGATATGATCCAACACATTCCCGTTCTGTTATAACTATCAAGTATGATCCTAATGGCATAGAGAGAAACATTGTTATGTTATAAAATTGAAAACTTGCAATCAAAGAGTTGAAAAAGAACAAAACACACATTAACTTACTAGAAGTAAACATCTGATCATCAGATATAACTAATGAATTGATATCTATAAGCCGTGGAAAAGTAAAGAACTGAGCCAACAAAGACTTTGAAGCAAATGAAAGTTAAGAAAATTTCGCTTCTTAGTTTAAGACGACTTTTGCAATTATTGCATTACCTGCCACAAGCTTTAGCATTCCAACAACCCCAAAAATAGTCTGAATTTTAGGAACTCGAAGAGCGTTGCATTCTGGAACTCCATCTGGAGATCCAAAAACATCACCTCATTACCTTAAAGAACAAATTGAATCCCGCACAAACAAACTAGGAAATTATTTGAAAACAAATAGCATACCTATCACATTCATGGAGCCATCAGCCCGGGTGATCGCCAAAGGGGAACCTGAGGACCCGTCAGTGGGTTCAATCACGTATTGATCTGGAAATTCCCAGAGTCGCATACGTGTATACAACTTCTGCCCTGACTCTGCTCTCTCCATCATTATTGGATTTCCAATTCACTACAATCCAACATGACAAGAAATAAAAGCAGACACCAAAAGAACACAAATATACTAGTTTATGTCTATAAAGAAAAGGTTCGGTATTTTTTTTTTTTCAGTAGAAACAACTATAGACGGAATTCAACCCGAATTATCAACTTCTATAAACGTAACTTCGAAGTCTTGAACGAAACTTCCATACGTTAAAAGGGTCCAAGCAGAAGAAGGAAGACAAGGTGTTACCTTTCAGCAAGAGCACAAGCGAAAGCTACGTGAAAAGTTCGAGATCCAATCGAATGAGAGGTCCAAACCTGCAAAAATGTAATTGCTCTGACGAAGTAATATTACAACACCAAAAGCATCACCCTCCACTCCTGCGTTTTTGGGTTTATCTCAAAACACATCTTGTTCGTGCCTTCGTCCTCAGAATTGGGCTTTCGCTTCGGTTTCTTCACCTCAGTCATTCGAACGTTTTTCCGCCTATACTATGAAAAGTCGCGGGTAATCTTGTTCGGGCGGAACTTTCGACGGGTTTGGGCTAAAAGAGAGCCGAGCGACTATGCCAGCATTTCGGGCCTTTGATACCGACTTATGTTATTCCCACGTCTTAGGGTGGACATTGTCAAAGAATTGCACGACGGTTACTCTGACGGGTTCGAACGTTTTGATTGTTAATCCCACGCTTGGATTGGACCCCTAAGTTCAATAGGATCATGCCAGTATTGGCGAGCTGTGGTCAATACTTGGCATGCAAGTCGGCACGAGAAAAATGCAAAGATGAATCCATAAATGATTTTAAGTAGGGGTAAAATATTTAAAATATTCTTATATTACTGAAAACGGTCAGTAATATTGAGCTTTTAACATATAACCCACTACAATCGTTCTCTACGAGTCCTCATATTTTGATAACGTTATAAAATTTTCTTATTGTCAATACCATTGAAGATATCTTTCTCAATATATGTGATCAAACAGTCATTCATTCAAGAATCTTTCATTCGATTGCGCAATCAATTTTTCATTATCTTCATTGCAGAAAATACCCTTTCCGCCGATGCAGTAGCAATAAGCAAAATCAAAGCTAATCTCACAAGTAAAAATACCAAAGGGTACACAACATCCTTTTTTGTTTCAACTAGCTTCTTAGCAAGATCACTAATCTCATTTAATATCGAAAATTGATCATTAGATTGCATATCAACAATATGATTATCAAGTTGATCACCAAAAATAATAAGCTCTACTTTAGAGAAATCAAAAGGATAAAATTCAACAAGCTGAATCAACTTTTGTTTATCAAAAGCATAAAAAGAGTCACTTGGATTCAAGCATGCCACACAAATAAGCAACTTGATATTTACTTCATTGAAGCGATTGTTGAGCTCTTGAAGTTGCATATCAATCACAGTGTAAAATAATTCCACTTGATAATGATGCAA
>JANSVB020000413.1:932385-942857 GCA_025504935.2 Erythroxylum haughtii
TATTAATTTGAAACATCTTTTAGATTTTGGTTGCAAATCTTTTGCAATTCAATTTTAAAATTATAACCAACAACAATCAAAAAATTTAATCAATTTATAAAAACAAATTCGGCTCTGATGCCACTATTAGGAAATCGGGGTTGAGATCTGATCCCGACCGTAGCGAAATAATCACGAAACTTTTTCGTGACTTTTGATTTCTCAAAAACCAAGATCTAATTAATTCTATAAAATGTTTAACACAAATTATAATAAAGTGAAAATTTAATTCGTATTTTATTCCGAATATTGATCTTTATCTTCTTGTATCCCTCGAACCGTTCCCGAAATCAATCTGTTTCAACCACTGTAGCCACACAAATGTCCATCCTCTAATAGTATCCACAGAATAATTGAGAGAACTTTATAACTCTTATAGAGATGGTTAAATAAGAAGTGTTAGCTTCATAGAGCTTAAGCCTATTTATAATAAGCTTTGGATATTTTAATAATTTAACTAAAATTAAATTCTAATTTCAATTAAACTTTAATTAAAATTACAAATAATTCTAATTAAATACTAATTATGCTCATATAAGATTCATTATCTGATATTGATCCTTGTGTTTCAAATATCTCATATTTAATCATAAATTTTTTCAAATTTTACAATCAAGTTCAACTTGATTAAATTAACTTTGCTTTCTTCAACCCATTTTATATGTTAGACCCATTAGGTTTCCAATTATGTTGGCAATAATTATAAAATTTAATTTTAATTTATAATTAAAATTAGATAAATTAAAAATCCTTTTAATTTATTTTAATTCTCCAATTAAACAATTTATAATCATAGATCAAGATTTGTGTTTAGCACCGCATCATGACCACCCAAATATTTAGGAATGTCAAAGTAGTTTTGAATAACCTTTCCGTGCATAATTTTTTCATATAATTAAGTCCTTTCATCATACATTGTTCCGGTTAGGCATGGGCACGAAATTAATGTCTACTCTATTTTGAGTTTAATCATATTAGTTCTCCACCATTAGCTATCGATTCAATTAATGACATTTGTAAAATATTTACAAAGCATCATTTCAACTTGGACAAGGATTTCTTGAATTAATATTAATCGAGAACAATGAAACATTCTCCCTAATTACTTTAGGGTAATGAATCCTATCTTGATCACTCAACTATCCTCATATAGTTCATGCTACATCCAATGACTACCGATTAAATGAACTATGATTAAATATATTATAAGTAGTATCAAAACATAGCAATTCCCATACAAGATAACTTTGATGATCTCAAATCAAATAATCACGTATACAATCATCACAATGAGAATTCCATAGACATACAACTAATGTTCTAAATGGATTTCTTATATCGGGTATGTTCAGTAAACTTGTTTTCTAGCAAGCACCCACATGTTTGTTTAAATATCTCTATACTTTAGCCTATAAGATCAAATAAGGAAAAACAAAATGAATGATAGTCTTTTTACGGTCTATTAATGTCCAATCTTAATAGAACAATGACTAGAAACATTTAAGAATAATACATAAAAGCAATATAAATCTCATAATTATAATCTCATTATAATTTCATTTGCAATATACAATTATCCTATGGACTTTATCATATACATCTAAAAACATGTACAAGAAAAAATGCCTTTAAATAATTTGTCACCAGACTACAATCAAAGCGATTGGCTGTAGGGTATAAACTAACAGTGTGAGACCCCGTGAGGATGCGTGAAGGCATGCGAGCACAAGGCGCATAGCACTTGACTTTGACGAGGTAGGTTGACGGTACGTGAAATATGCGAAGGTTTATACTAACTCAGATTGTGACTTATACTTAGTCATAGAGCGACAAGACTGCACCATGAGTGAGCTTGATCATGGAGGATAGACTTGTTCATGGACGTGTATTGACAGACTTATGTGCCGCTAGACTATGGTGAAAACACATTAGCAATGATGTGGCAAACTGTAGATGGTGTGGCATATGATGTCGTGACGGATAAGATCATAGTAGATGAACATCAACTTTAAGAGGTAAATAGCACGTAGAAGGATCATTTGAAGATAAAAAGAGATCTTCGTAGATAAGGATAATCATTCCTAGATAGGGTAATCTTTTATCTTATTAATGTGATGTAACTTAATTCTAGATAGGATAAGATTGTGATCTTAGCCAGTAGAGTTCTATTAGGACTCTTAGTCATCTAAAGGAGCCTATAAATAGCTCATTAGAGTTGAGAGCCATTCACAGAGGGAGGAATTCATTCAGTGAGGCATTCATTGACAGAAATCACTAAGAGGAGAGAGCTTTAAGAGTTAAGAGCTTTTGGGGGAGTTCTCATTATAAGAGCTTCGAGTAAGAAGTTTCTTGTAAGGACTTCGAGTAGGGAGTTCCTTGTTAGGGATTTGAGGAGGAGGTACTTGTGTCTTTTGTTAACATTTTTTTGAGATTTAATGAAAGAGTAGCTTTGATTATTATATATCTCTTGTTGCTTTTTTACTTTGTTACACTTATGTTCTTGTTTTTGTGAGAGAAACACTTTAAACACTCGTGTGCACGTGAGGTGTTCGAGGGTTAATGGATTGTTTTGTGACATTCATGTGAGAAGGTTGAATCTTGCTTAAGTGGACCTAAGTAGGATTGCCACACAAAGGTAGGCGCGACTTGTGGTAAAAGTTCGAGTCTAAAGAAGACTTTTATGACAGCTGGTATCAAAGCCAATCTAAAGCGATGGCTGGTGGAAGTAATCTAACAAAAAGGATTACTATAATATAAGCGATTCTTAAGTCTTTATCCCTAACGAATGAGGGAGTAGTTCCTTTATTGGAGCATATTGTAGCCTTAGAGAGGGAATTTCAAGCAACTATGAGAGCGCTCAGGGAACAGATGAAGGCTCATGAAGAGATGAGATATGATCTATTGGTGTTTAAACGTGCGATGGCAAAGCATGAGACAGATGTCCGAGTGGAAACCACTATGGTCAAGGTGCGAGAGCCATAAGTTTTCGATGAAAAACGGAGTACCAAGGAGCTCGAATTTTTTTTGTGGGATATGAAACAGTACTTTGCAGAGGCAAAGGTGGAGGACTCGGAGAAGGTGTCAATCACAGTAATGTACCTAGTGGGTGATGCGAAGAAATGGTTGAGAACGAGAACCTCTAATGACATCAGTGCGTGTAGACCTTCCATCGACACTTGGGAGAAGATGAAGAAGGAGCTAACGGATTAGTTCCTACCCAACAACACTTCATAGCTTGCAAGGGAAGCTTTGACGGAGTTGAAGCAAAACGGCTCGATGAGGGAGTATGTGAGGAAGTTCACATTAGTGATGTTGGACGTGTGGAATATGTCAAAGGAAAACAAGTTGTTCAACTTCATTAGCGGCTTGCAAAGTTGGGCACAAATAGAGCTTTGGATGCAGAACGCGAAGGACCTCCCTAATGTAATAGCGAGGGTAGATGCCTTTGTGGATTTCCAATTGCTAACACCAATTCTACCCAATGGAGAGGGTAAGAAAAATGGTGGAACCCATGATGATAAGGAGAAAGGCAAAGAGATTGTGGGAGAATCTTCTCAACATAAGAAGAGGCAATTAAAGGGGACCGTTGCATGCTTCATCTGTCAAGGGCCACATTATGCTCGAGAATGCCCTAAGAGGAAGAAGAGTGAGGAGCAGATGAACTCCAAAGTCATGAAGGACAAAGGAGGGAGCAATGAAGATGATTTAGGGGAAGGAGCCATAAAAAACATTGCGTGTTTGAATGTTATGAGCCTCGTGGAGGAGCTCCCATACAAAAATGAACTCGATGAAAAAAGGAGGTGGCACATGGGAACGATGCAAATGGAAGAGAAGACTTGCTCCAATCTTCAACGGTTGACGAAGGAGTCTTCGAGGGAACTGTTCGTGGAGGAGTGCCCACAAATTATTTCAACGAGGATGTCGAATTCTTCTAGTGGGGGTGGTTTGGTAGATCCCTAAGTCCAAACTGCGGGATCATGCGAGTGTTGGCGAGATGTGGCCAATGCTTGGCACACAAGTTGGCACAAGGAAGGCGTGTTGACGAGGGAACAAGGCGAAGTCTTGCGAGTTAGCGAGCAAAACTTGAGGAACTTGTAAAGTAGGCGAGGGATGTGGGAAGTATCAGTGAAGATCTCAAGAGTAGGCGAGATTCGATACTCGTAGGCACTCGTTGGCGCACATTGGTGGAAATCTTCGACGAAATATGAGATTCAGATGCAAGGTCGTGCGGAGATGGCGAACTAAGTCATGCAAGACCCGAGGGTGCGCGAGAATGCACAAAGACGTGTGAGACCTCAAGAGGATGCGCGAAGGCACGCAAGAGTGACGAGGCACATAAGCATTTGACTTCGACGAGGCAGGTCAAAGGTGTAAGTCAAAGGTATGTGAAATATGTGAGATTTTAAACTAACTCAGATTGTGACTTGTACTTAGTTATGAAGTGATGAGACTGCACCATGAGTGAGCTTCATCATGAAAGATAGACTTGTCCATGAACGCGTATTGATGGACTTATGTGCGGATAGGCTGTAGTAAAAACACATCAACAGTAACGTGGAAAACTGTGGATGATGTGGCACATGATGACGTAGCAGATAAGATCATAGTGGATGAATATCAGCTTTAAGAGATAAAAATCACGTGAAAGGATCATTTGAAGATAAAAGGAGATCTTCGTGGATAAGTATAAGCATTTCTAGATATGGTAATCTTTTATCTTGTTAATGTGATGTAACTTAATCATAGATAAGATAAGATTACTATCTTAGCTAGTAGAGTTCTATTAGGACTCTTAGTCATCTGGAGGAGCCTATAAATAGCTCATTAGAGTTGAGAGCCATTCACAGAGGGAGGAATTCGATCAGTGAGGCATTCATTAAGAGAAATAGAGAGAAATCACTAAGAAGAGAGAACTTTGAGACTTGAGAGCTTTTGAGGAAGTTTTCATTGTAAGGGCTTGGAGTAGGGAGTTCTTTGTTAGTGCTTCGAGGAGGAGGTATTTGTGTCTTTTGTTAACATTTTGTTGAGAGTTAATGAAAGAATAATTTCGACTATTATATATCTCTTGTTGCTTTGTTTACTCTGTTACATTTGTATTCTTTTTGTATGTGAGAGAAACACTTTAAACACTCGTGTGCGCGTGAGCTGCTCGAGGGCTAACGAAATTGTTCTGCAACATTCACGTGAGAAGGCTGAATCTTGCTTAAACGAACCTAAGCGGGATTGTTGCACTAATGTAAGCATGACTTACGGTAGAATTTCGAGTCCAAAGAAGACCTTTGTGACACTTAGGACTGGCCTTTGGCCATTGGCGAGTCGTTTTGTCTTTGGTCTATTTTTTCTTACCCCTTTTTATCTTCTGTCTACTTCGTTGTCAAGTTATAACAATTTATTCTGTTACGCTGTTGATATTGAAAATATAGGAATAACAAGGATAATAAAGTAATAGCCCAGCCTAACTTAACTTGACCTAAAATCATTTTTAAAATTAAAATGTCAAAATAATATCATTTGTGTCAAAATAACGATGTATTCCTATTATTTGTCGGGCCTCAAGCAACCCAAAATTTTTAAAAAATAAAGCCCATAATTTCATCTGTTAATTTGAAGCAAGTTATCCCAAAAAGAGCCTGAATTTGAGCTTTATGGCCATTTCTAAATAACAGTTAGATGCTTAGCTTTGCTTAATTCAAAGTTAATAATTTGAGTTGGGTTAATTTAAATTTAAATTTTGTAAAATAACATTATTTTAAAACGAAAGCATGGATTATTTAAATTATTTGAACCAAATTTAAATTTATCCAACTTATTGACTTTGAATTAAGCAAAGCTGAGTTGACATCATTTTAATTTTATACCTAAAAAAGTTATCATATTGAAAACTAATGGCTTGTGCTTACATTACAAAATAATGTCATTTTAATTTATTAAAATGATAACTTATCATTTTAATATTATTTTAATCGGTTCAATTGAACTTTAACTAACTCCATTCCCCTCGTCACCTATATAAAAATTCATTTATATATTTTTTATTCACATACAATATTTAACGACCACCAAAATAAAGGTTTTCTGTGTAAAAAACCAAAGATCTTATCTTCTCGTGCCACTTTTTAAATAAAGATATAATCTTTTAACGAAATAGGCATCCGACATTTATATTCCAATTATGCCCTCAGACAACAAAACTTTATTGTGATCACAATATAAGTTAAAGAGGCAAATCATTTTTTAATATTTCATAAAAGGTCTAAATTAATTTGAATATTCTAATGTTTATAAACTAATATTATTTGCACTATAAAATCTAATTTTGTTATATTTTTTAAATATTTATTATTGGATCGTTAACTCATTCGACTGTGACATGCTACTTGGGCAATGTAGGCCTGCAAAATGCTAACGCAAAATTTTAAAATTAAAAAAATCTTAAAATTTTAAATAATTTAATTACTAAAAATAAAAATGTTGTCACTTTCATCCACTGCTCTAACTGCAACTGTTTACGTTATCTCTAAAGCCTCTTTCTTGCCTCCAACCAATTTATGGGTTCCATCCCTACTCAGCTATATGCCATTTTTGTTCTTCACTTCTGTAATCTCTCTAACAATGTGTTTAATAGCTTGTTCCTATCGACTTCTTTGTGCTTAAAAATTGCAAGATGATTACTTATTACAATTGTTTTAAAAATCAGAGCGAATAATGAATATGTCAAATAAAAAAGTTTAATGTTTAAAGATTTGATCAGTATTAAACTACTATAAATTCAGTATATGATAAATAAGAAGTAAAAATATAATATAAAATAAAATACTTTATTGAAATAAAAATGTATTAATAATGTCTATCAATATGCAATAAACTAATAATAAATTTAGTAATTTAAACTAAGGGTGTGCTTATTTAGTGGGTTTGAAAAAATAGGTATGGGTATGAAATGAAAGGTATTGTTTGGTAAGATGCTATCATTGAATAGGTAATGTTTTCATTCCCTGGTTTAAGGTAACGCTCCATTCCTATGCTAATCGAGAGGAATGGGAGTCATTACTTCGTTAATTTGGCGCGCGTTCTGGCGCCGTAACGTTTACTCCTCCGAGCTCACTCTCAGACTGTAACAGATATTGTCTTCTTCTTAACCTAAAATCGTCTACCTTGGAAAATCTCTCTCCACAAACTATCCCTGTAGCCCACCATGGACACACCCGAAACCAAGAATAACACTGGTAATGTTCCTTTCTTTCTTCTTCAATTTTGTTTTTGTCGATATAATTGCATATTTCTCTCCTCTTTTCTACTGGGTTTCTTTTCTATTGGGTTAAGGTTTTCGATTCTAAATCCATTTTCTTCTGTACTTTCTTTCTTCAATCTCTACCAATGTCGTTCCTCCTCCATTTCATTTCTTGTTTTGGGTATTGTTTGATTCTGCTGTGTATCCTTTGCTATATGTTTTTCAGCAGTGTATCCTTTGTTGTGTGTTGTTTGGGTATTGTCTCTTTACTCTTTTGTTCTGCTGCTTTTATTTTTATCAGGATATTGTTGGAACATTAGTCACGGAGGAAGCAGGAGATCCAACCTAGGTTTCTAAACTGCGTTCTACTCTTGAGTTTGTTGATCGTAGGAGAAGAAAGGTAATTTTCCTTACCAGTGTGTTTTCCCTCTGCACTTGAGTTTGTTATAGATGCCTTGCTTGTTATAAGGAGTCAATTTTTCAAGCAATATGTCATGGTAGTTATTTGTGCTTCATCGTGAAACACTTGAATGATTTAGTTGGTGGCTAATTTATAAACTCCAAAGTTGAGATCTTTAAAGATAGTAGTCGAAGATTGAGAGGATTGCTTTTGTATCCTGGGTAGATAACCACTTTCAAACTTATGACTTGCTTTTGTATCCTGGGTAGTCGAAGATTGCTTTTGTTCTTCAAACGTATGACTTGCTTTTGTATCCTGGGTAGGTAACCACTTTCAACCACCATTTTCTGTTTTTTAATTGGTACACTTGGGCTAACACACTGGGCTACGCCTACACTAGACATGGCTTAAAGATTGCGTCTATTCTATGTGATTTCTTGGCTTTTAAACTTAACCCATTTTGGTACATCGAATTCAAAGTTTCATTAGCTATTTCTAGGATAAACTTGGTCACAAAGATAGTCTTGTTGGGCTTTTGTTACTTTTAAAATATTCTTTCGAATAGTTTTTTTAATAAGAATGATCGTTATCAATGAGAAAGTAGTATTAAAACTACATGATATTATTTGCGTAAAAAGATTATCATAAAAAGGCAATTAATAATAATGAAAATGAACCAAGGTCCAAGGATAAGCTTAACTGTATATAGTGGCTAATTTTGTTTGCATGTCACTGTATATGCGCTTAATTTTGTTTGCATGTCAAATTCATTTGTAATTCTCATTCTAGTAGCAATGCTCATGAATCCGTATCACTCTCTTAGGAAGCATATTCACTTTGAGAAATCAAAAGGAATATGAGGTCTAATTACGTTTTGAGGATAAACTTAATTAGGTAGGAATGCATATCATATGTAAAAATTTACTTGAATCGTCAATGAATTCAGTACAAATGTTTTAACAACAATGACGCTAATTTGGAATGTAAACGTGCCATAAGTGCTTAGTAAAATCTGGCCACTGTAAACTGACTAAAAAAACGGTATGATACATAATGGGTTGGTACAGAGGTAGTATCTCGTGAACTCTTTTCAGTTGAGAGTTGGGATTTGCTTAATCTAGTTTAGATTAGTCATGTATTTAGATCTTGTCTCCTATCCTATCACCTCCATTGCAGGTTTCCCATTAAAAGAAGACATTCAATATTCTACTTTTGTGTTGTTGTTTTTTATACTGATAGTTGCAATACTGCAGAAATTGTAGAAGTAGAAAAGAAGAATATCAACAGATCATATCGCATATCCTTAAATGTTATGCCTATTGTCTGTGTGCGTAGTCCTATACTACATTACTATGTACATTGTTGAGTTTTTTACCCGTGTATAGGCATGAATGGATATATATGACTAGTTCTAAAGTTTCTCATGCTAAGTTCAACGGTTGCAATTAGGTCTAACCTCCATCAACATCAGCAGCAACAGATATTAGCCTAAAGTAAATGAAGTACTAGATATCAAGATATTTGATCACACATCACACACGAACATCTTCATAACTCTTCAAACCTTAGCGCATGACCTAAACAAAATGGGGAAATGCACAGAACAAACAACAAAATAGTAAATTGCAAAATTTTAAATAACAGAATCACATTAGGCTACAATATCATAAATCTTCTTCAAGAAATTCAGGTACGCTCCTTCAGAGACATCCTCTGTTTTTAAGTATAACTGTCCATGGAAAAAGGTAGCAAGCAAACTATTGATAGCCTTCAGAACATAGTGAACATCCAAAAAAAGGCAGTCACCTTCCAGTTGAGTATGAAGAAACTCAATCATTTGAAGCAAAAGCGGATCCATAACCTGTACAAAAAATTCAAGAAGTGATTTTCTTTTTTCCTGCATTCAAATTAGCAAGGCTAGAGCTAGTATCTGAAACTGCATCATTACTCATATGAATGTACTGTTATTATTCTATGCAGAGACTTGTAGTCAAAGCTCACCATCCAAATGACATAAAAGGATTAAGTTGACTTGAAAGTTAATTATATAAAAGGTTCTATACAAACATTGAAGTGAATTATAAAAGCCTGTAGCAACTTCATTTATATTCTGAAAGTGTTACTACTGAAATATGATATGCTGAAATCTGTGTCAGCCTTCTTGATTACTCTATTGTTTCCTTATTCCTTCTTGGTCTTCCATTTACAAGTTTGTTGCTTTTATTAATTTATGCTAATATCTTTGGCAATACCTAGCTTTCGATGTTAGAAGTCATATATATTTGTTTACATTAAACAATATCTGTGGTTATGATGTAGGTGAACGACTCCAAAAATCTAACAAGATCATCAAGAAATATCGAGATCGAGTTCCTGTAAATTCTTCATTTATGCACTTGCGTTTCTTAGATTCCAGAGCTCCTATTTTATGCACAATATAAATGTCTCTACATAAAGAAACATAATTTGTTTATACCATATGATTGAACATGCGGTGTCTTTCAATTTTAAGTTGTGTTTTGTCTTTGGGCTGATGATGTTTTACTGTAATTGGTGTTGTTTCACGCTTATTTATCATGAAATTTTCCCATTTCATATATGTAACCCATCCCTTCTTTGTTGTTGCCTTGTTGAATATAGTGTTACTACACTATCCAACTATATCTACTATAGTCATACATAAATAATACGAACAATCTACTCGCATTTATTGAAACATCACTCATAGGTTAACATACATCAGAGTAAAGTAGTTCCAACCTTTACTTTGCTCTCCAAGAAGTTTATAAAAGAAAAACTTGC
>JANSVB020000413.1:967911-977968 GCA_025504935.2 Erythroxylum haughtii
GTATATGTGAATTATTTGATTGTAACTTCGGACCGAAGGTCCGAGGGATTAGGAATTGTGATATTGAAGTGTAATCAATTTGTGAATGTGATAAATTGCGACTGTATGATGATATTTATGATTGAGAACGTTATTTCTGATTTCGATAAATTAGATGGATATAAGGTATAATCCCATAAAGGTTCTCTAATGCAGTTTAACATTACGTTAGAGAACAAAAATATTTTCTCTAATGTTTTTTAGCATCTGGTGAAAGAAAACAAGGTTTTCTCTAATGTTTTTTAGCATTTGGTAAGAGAAAATAGGATTTCTCTAGTACAGTTTATCACATGCAGTTTAGCATAAAGTTGGAGAAATCGATACCTACAAATGAAAATGATACATATTAGATCATATATATATCATCCTAGTTTGCTACATTCTATTTTTTATTCATGTTAGTAAGGTATTAGATATTCGTGATTATATTGGACAAGTGTTATATATGACACATGTGTTTGATATTTTTCAGTATCGAAAACCTTACAAGACAACATGTTGGAATTTCATAACCTACGCATCAAATGTTTTTATTTTTAAAATTTGATACCAATATAGTAGCATGACTTAACCGAGCTTTCAAACTATTTTTAAACTTGAGTTAAAACTGTAATTAATGATTATCAAAGGGGGAGAATGTTGGACAATTTTGTTCTTTCTTATTATGTTGGAAAATTATTAATTGTAATTATCGGTTAAGTTACGTAATTTGATCCAAATAAAGGTAATAAAGTAATCAACAAATGATTTAAATTAATTTGTCGAAGTCTAGGAGGAAAATGAATCCCGATTAGTGTGAACCGAACTCATATCGAGCTTGTAATAGAGAAGCCCGATATGGAAGCTATATATAAAAGTCAAGGTCTCTTACAGTTGCTCATATCATTCGTAAGCGTACGGATCCTCTGACCCATTAAGAACGCTTACATATTGAGCAAACTATAGAAAGGCATGAATCACGTGTCGGTGAACATTTTTTGTGAAGCTCCCAAGAGATTGGAGCTTGTTTTGGCCATGAAAACTGCTTTGGAAGTCAAGATTGTACCGAAATTAAGTATTTCGTATTTCCTTCATTTTTAACCTTTTCATGAATGATTCGAGACAAGTAATAAGGTCTATGCTACGTGTTACAGGAACAACATCCAGCACCACCTCTTACAACATTTCTTTCTCTCATCTTTTGCATTTCAAGAGGTCATGAACAGCCACGTCGGTTTCACTGGGCGGAGGAGCAACAAAGTCTTCTCCCACAGTTTGAGGGATGCATTACTCTTATCATGAGCATCGCCAAAGTAGGTGTAAGGGAACCAGTTGTCCTGAGATGCTAAAGATTCAAATGTGTTGTGCCTGAAGATTCACGGGCTGCATAGGGAATTAGTGATGTTAAGCGTTTTGTGAATTTAACGATCATTGAGAGTTAAGTTACATTTGGTTTTACCTTTGGAGGTATGTTGGAAACAGTACGATGTTTCTTCATGACTGGGTGTAAACGTATGACGTCCCTACAACACTAGCTTTACGTAAACATGTAATGACGATTAGTTTGGAGTTTTGACAGCCGGACGAAACCAATATTTTGAGAAACAATGTGATGCATTATGACGATTCACATAGAGTCAGAAATTTGCACTGTTTGTTTAGTAATTATAGGTTAAATGATCTATCTCTTTATCTCTAGTGTTTTGAGTTTTCAACCATCACCATGAAACGGTCACAGCCTTTTTTGGAGAATCGATGCCATGCTTGTTATTAAAACTACGTAATCTTACGAAAATTTGCATTGCATACGGCTATGATCAAGATTAAATACGTAATACATTGCAAATTTTCATATCATATAAAGTCCCGATTTCAGGATTGACACTTTATGTATAGCCTATGGCCAAAATTGAAAGGAAGGGTTTAAATATAATTGTTCGTAAATATACCCTTCAGTTTTTTCTGGGATTATTTTCAAATGCGTGAAACTCCCCCTTCTTAGTGATTAGAGCTTGACCTTAATTTCTATTGGATAGTTCGAAACTAAGATAAACTCTAGTATTAGGTTTCATGGAGTCGGAATTTAAAAAAAAAGCGTTTCAAGAGTGGTGGAGATGAATTACGCAACATCCACTGAAATTAGAATAAACCAGGGGTTCATTAGGTTAGCATAATGAAAATTTGGCAATATGCAATAGGCAAAGTTGAGAGGAAAGGTAAGGTGTTGTTCTTCTGTTTTCTAATTTTTCCGTTGTCATTTCCACGAGACATCTTCTTGTCCAAGTGCCATTGGTACATTAGAGCAGTGCTGATCACAAGGTTTCAGTATGGACTTCTAGACGACATAAAAAGTGATGTTGGACTTGTATAATTAGCACGCATCCAACAATGAAAACCAAACTGTACCAGCAAATCTCACTCAATAGCTGATGATCATCTATAGTGACCTAAACAAATAGTTTTCTGAAAAAAATTCTAGACGTTGGGTCAGCCATATGCCTACTAACCCAAAATTATATCTCGAAGTATACATGTCTTATCTATAGCAACCATGCATCATCGACTGCACTATATCACGAAATTATCAAACGAAACAAGTTCTCGTTCTTAAAAGAAAAAGAAGCAAACATCAAGTATGTTAACATCAACTAGACATTATTCTCGAGAACCGGAGTGTACTAGCTCGGGTTCCCTTATTCCAACAGAGATGTGACAGGAAAGATTCTTCACAACCATGCATGATCTAGTTCGATTGCATGGCATAAAAAATTCACTTATTGGGAGTCTAGTTGAGAGAGCTGTGTTGAGATTTCTTCTTTAATTATCTCCATCACCCGTATCGTAATCTTCCTCATCATTTTCGGGAGGAGGAGGCAGATTAAGATCAAAGCCGCGGTCAACTCTGGCCGGCGGAGATGTTGGTGGATCAGAAGGGTCTTCGTCTTCCTCCGAAGGTGGCGTACAATTAATGTCAAAGTCCTGAACCGTTTTGCCACTTGGAAGAGAACCTAGTCGAACAGGACCCTCCTCGCTCGCTTGTGCTTGACTTAAGCGCTCAAGAGCGGCCTGACCCAAATGCAGCAAAGTTGGAGCCAATTGCTTCGCCAGAATTTTTCGCTGGCGATCAAGTAAAGAAATAGGTTTTGGCGTAGCGAGGGTGCAGACAGGAGGAGGAAGACCAGCTAGGCCCCGTTTTGTTCGTTCAGGATGTGCTCGTAAGTGTCTATAAACACCCCTCCTTGAAGAAAATGTCTTGCAGCAAACAGGACAAACCAGATCAGAAGGTAGTGTAGGAGCATCAGATTCGCCTAGAGTTATCTCGTCACCAGCCTCACTGCTCGATGCCCTTGCTTGAGATCTCTAGCCTCCTCTCAGAACTACCCTCTTCAGCATGCGTCTTCCCTTTATCAGCACCGGGACTTACCATACCAGAAGACCCTTCAATTTCAAGGGTAGGCTTTTCTGTGACAGGAGGAGATCCTTTGATCATATCAGTGCTAGGACTTCCTTCAAATTCAGGATTGCTAGGTTTAGGATGATCATCAGAAGAACTTCCAATTTCCTGAGCAGTAGGCTCAGTAGAAACTGGAGATCCTTCTATTTCATCATGGTCATGATGAGGATCGGTAATAGCATCAGAAATTCCAATTTCCTCTTCAGCCTTAACTGAAGATCCTTCAGCGTCATGTCCTGGACTAGGATCAGCCTTAGAACCTTCAATCTCAACAGGAACGTGCACAGTCTCATTGCTAGGGACAACATTTTCATTCAGTTCATCATTCTTCGGACTCGTTTCTAGCCCATCAGAGAACTTAGCTTCAGAACTCTTATTAGGGCTAGACATGGCCAGTGATAAACTGGTAAAGACTAAAACAATCAACAGGTGAGGGAAGTAAGGGCTTAAATAGTGTTGCATGGAAATGCAAGGCACACAAAAGCTTGCAATGGCGTGAAGCTTTATATAGAGGGTTGGGAAAAGATTTGAACTCGGAAGGCAAATCCATATGGTGGTCTATTACAAGCGAAAGGGCATGATTGTTCATGCTTTAAACTAGGAAGAAGCTTGACCTATCATTCAAGACCATTGATGCAAAAAATAAACGGTGGTGATCCAATAAATTGCCTCAGAACCATCGCATCTAGACAAAGATTGGGAGATAATGAGGCTAAACATATAAGGAAGCATATCGGAGGGCTAAGCTAACTAACACAGATGAATATTTTAAAAAAGAGTTGGGTTAGTTACAGAAACCCTAGTTCGTGCCCTTAAAAGAAACAAGTCTTGATACGACATCGTTTGTAGTGATTTTAAAAATTTAGAAATGATGAAAATATAAATGGAATTGTGGTAGTTAGGGCATGTATATGTCCAGGTTTAATAATGTATGGTAAAAGAATTAATAGTTTCTATATGCACAAGAAGAAAATGAAGAACTCTAAAAGTGCTAATAGTGGTTTTCCCATAAGCCACAAAACTGCTTAGATATTTATTTAATATAACAGTTGGAATATTAAAGACAACATTGGGACATTGCTAATTATTTTAATGTGTTTTTTTTTGCAAACATGTAATAAATTAAAAGTTTATATTTTTTAAATTTCAAATTTAGTTAAGTGATTAATATTTTAAGTTAAAATGATTATTTTGTTAGTTATTTCTAGATATTAGACACTCAAATAATATTTTTAATTTAATATCTAACTTTTTAGAATTTTAATTTAATGATTAAAATTTTAAAATTTAAAATTTATAAATTAAAATTAAATTTTATTTTTTAAGTTATTTCTTAAAGTAACTAACAATTACACACTCACGTGATATTTAATAAACATATCACATTACTACAAAAAATTTAACAAACACAATATTTTAATGTTAATTGTATGAATTTTAAAAAAAAACTTACTGAATTAAAAAATTCTAAATATTAAAATTTATTAGTTTTTACAGATTAAAAAAATTAGAAAACTTACATTCTGCTACAATTTTTGAGTTACACTTGAAATTTTGCTTTATGGCCTAAAAACTTAGTCGAATTGTGAAATTTTCCAGCATAGGATTTACTTTTAAATGCTTAAATTTTGTTTGAAATCGTGGAATTGCATATTTCAGGATGAAACCAAATGTCATTAGGTCTTGTTGAAGAATCGAGCATCGTATCATTCTTCGTTTGAAATTTTATTGAATTAGGAAACTATACCAGGAGAAATGGTCAACTATAAAAAAAAACTCAAAATTTGTTCAATTTTATGATTATAACCTGAATTTTAAAAAGTATTAATTAAGTGCTTAAATTATTAATTTTTTTAATTATAACCTGACGTTAGTATCTTCGTTAAGTTTATTGACGTAAATTGTAATATGTTCCAGAAACTCTCACTAAACAATGTCGTTTAATACACATCAAATTAGTTAACTCAAGTTAACAAAACTATGTCATTTAGTTAAAGTGACAGATTAAAGAAAATTAATCTAGGTAGTTTTGATAAGAAAGAACCCAAATGTTGTCCCCTTCTATCTGCTTTTGAAATTGCCCCCTTCCTTTTGAATTTTAAATTACTATTCTCCAATTCTTCTTTTGAACTAGCAAAATTAAACAAGTCTTCGCTAATATTTGAAATGAAAGAGTTCTTGGTAATGGATATGCGAGACTCTGATAGCCTGTTTGGAACATTTATGATGATTATTTAGTGATGGATTGATTGTGAAAATAGTTTTTTGAAGTGTGTTGGACGTTGATGAACAAGTGGATACATCATGTTCTATTTTTATGTAAATGATAAATAACAGTTTATAAGTTGTAGTAAGGATGGTTTTGTATTGAAATTAAGCTGAAATAGAAGTAGAAATGAAGAGGAGATAATGAGGATATAAGCTAGAAATGATAGATTAAGTAAAAGAGATGAATTAGGATGAAAATGATGATGAAGTGTGTTGGAATATGCTAGATGGAGTGTTTTTACAGAACATGCATTTATATTTTAACCATATCTTGATCTGTACATATCCAAATGGGATGATTTTAAGTTTAAATTAAACTAGAGATAAATGGCTAAATTTTTCATGAGGAAATCAAATTTTAATTTATCTTTAAGAGTTTCAAATTTTAGCTTAAAGTTGAGTATAGTGTGCTGTCGTAGTTTGGGAGCAGTCTGTAGTATTTTAGGTATAATTGCAGAATACCGAACCAAACTACATGAAATTGGTGTTATTAGAAACTTAAGACATAAAAAAATATTTGTTTAGAAGAATATATTGCCTAAATACCTCATTTTATTTGCAAAATAGTCATGCAAGATTGACCCAAAAATCTATTTTGAGAAAAGTTGGATCGATGCTTGAATAAGAGATCATCAAGTTGTGCACGATCATAAAAGAGAGGAAACACCAGGGAGTTGCCCGATCTTGCACAAGCACGATCGTGACAGTGAGGAAATAGTAGGAAGTTGCACGATCACAAAGAAGGTGTACTGTTGTTTGACAACTTTCAACAATTTTCCCTCTTTTGATCATAACTCCTTCTCCAAACCTCCGATTGACTTGAAATTTGAACCATAAGCTCCTAACACATTGTCCTTCCTTTCCACCAAATTTTATTGTCACCTGAATTCACTAGGAAAAGGTTGGTAAATGGTTGATTGAGGATCTTAAAAAAATCAAGTTTCGCAAGGTATGATATATGATTGATCATAAGATGTGAATTAAGAAAATATACTCGAGATATTATATATAAGGACGAAGTATATGTAACTCTACAATGTACATTCGGTTTTTATAAAATGAAAATGAAGAATTGGGTTTTTAAGTATTGTGATATTCATGTTTTTAAATGATGATGTCATGATTAAGCTAGTGACGTGACTGCTCTAGCATGCCATCTTTGAGGGGTACGTACTCAAATATCTTTTAGAATGTCGAGTATGTGTCCTGTGAGAGTGAGGTGTTACAATTATTATAATTAATTTTGTAATTATTAAATTATTATTATTATTAATTTTAGTACTATTATTAATTATATTTTATTTTGTTATTATTATTAATTTAATTCTTCTTCTTCTTCTTCTTCTTATTATTATTATTATTAATAATTTTCTCCTTATTATTAATAATTTTAACATTTTTATTAATTATATTTTATTTTAGATATTATTATTAAATTCCTTATTATTAAGAATTTTCTTTTTGTTATTCCTAATTTTAATATTATTAATATTATTGCTATTATTAAATTCCTTATTATTATTAATTTTTTTCTTATTATATGACTTTCCAACATTTTGTAGTGGTTAATTTTTCTGGTTCGACTCATGTTAGCATTCATTATATAGTCGCAGTTACAATATAAAATAACAATGTAACGATATTGAAAATAAATATAACAAAGGGCTTTAAATTGCTAAAAAGTTATTTAGTTGAAGAAAATTTAAGTTTAAGCCCTATTTCAAATAACTAGACAAAATATTTCAACTTCAACATAACCTTCAGTTTAGTTTAACGGTTGGAACAAATAAGGAATAAAATAGTTATTTATTAAGAATATAAAAGACAAGAAATAAAATAGAATATATATTACTTTGTTTGGTTTACTGTTAAGAATTTCTATGTCAATGTTTGGTTTGAAAATATAAACTTGGAATGATAAAGGAATAACTAATAAAAAGATCAAAATATTATTATTATTGTTGTTGTTATTGTTGTTGTTGTTGTTGTTGTTGTTGTTGTTGTTGTTGTTGTTACTGTTATTACTATTATTAAATTCCTTATTACTATTAATTTTCTTGTTATTATTATTCAATTCCTTATCCTTATTAAATTTTTTATTCTTCTTATTATTAATTATTATTATTAATTTTCTACTTATTATTATTAAATTTATTATTAATTATATTATTATAATCATTTATATTTATTATTTTTATTACCATATTATTATAAATTTTAATAATAATAATAATTGTTATTAAATTCCTTATTATTATTAATTTTCTTCTTATTATTATTAATTTCATTATTCTTATTCTTATTAATTATTATTATTATGACTTTTCTACTTACTATTAATCTTATTAATATTAATTTTATTAATAATATTTATTATTATTAATTTTTTTCTTATTGATATTAATTTTATTATTTTTATTCTTATAAGTATTATTCTTATTAATTTTCTTCTTCTTCTTGTTAATATTAATATTATTAATACTAATATTATTAATATTATCATTATTATTATTAATTTTATTCTTCTTCTTCTTCATCATCATATTATTATTAATTTTCTACTTATTATTATATTTTATTATGTAAGTTATACTTTGCTTTTCATGGGTAGTTGCAAATGAATCCAAAATGATGAATGATTTGATATTTGATGACCATGAACATCAAGCTTCATATATGCTTTAACATGGGTGTAAACATAAAGAGATTTATGTTCTAAATTTTATTGTGTTAATGTTATTCATGAGTTGTTTAATAGAATCATTTATGATGAATATTTAGTGATTGATTGATTGTAAAAATGGTGTTTGAAGTGTGCTAGACGTTGATGAACAAATGGATAGATAATGTTTTGTTTTTGTGTAAATGATAAATAACAATTTATGAGTTGTAGTATGGATGATTTTGTATCGAAATTGAGCTGAAATGGAAGTAGGAATCAAGAGGAGATAATGAGGACATAAATTAGAAATGATAGATTAAGCAAAAGAGATGAACTAGGATGAAAATGATGATGAAGTGTGTTAGAATATGCTAGATGGAGTGCTTTCACTAAATTTGCATCTGTATTTTAGTCATATCTTGATATGTACATATCCAAATGAGATGATTTTAAGTTTATATTAAACTAGAGCTAAATGGCTATATTTTCCATGCAGGAATTGAATTTCAATTCTATCTTTAAGGGTTTCAAAATTTGGATTGAAGTTGAATATAGTGTGTTATTGCAGTTTGGGAATAGTCTATAGTATTTTATATGTAACTTGAAGAATACTGAACCAAATTATATGAAATTTCTGTCATTAAAAACTTAAGACATAAAGGAACATATGTTTAGAAGAATGTATTGCATAAATACTTCATTTTCTTTTTCAAAATAGCCATGATATATTGATCCAAAAATCTATTTTGAGAAAAGTTGGATTGAAGCTTGAATAAGGAATCATCAGGTAGTGCATGATCGTGATAGAGAGGAAACATCAAGGAGTTGCAGGATCGTGCACAAGCACGATCATAATTGAGAGGAAACAATAGGAAGTTGCACGATCATGCACTACAGGGATGGTGCACTGGTGTTTGATAGCTTTCGACCCTTTTCATTCTTTTGACAATAACTCCTCCGAACCTCCGATTGACTTGAAGTTTGAACCACAAGCTCCTAACACGTTGTCCTTTCTCTCCACCAAATTTCATTGTCATCTGAATTCACTAGGAAAATTTTAGTAAATGGCTGATTGAGGAACTTAGGAAAATCAAGTTTCATAAGACATGATTTATGAATGATCATAAGATGTGAATTAAGGAAATATACCTGAAATGTATATTCGATTTTATGAAATGAAAATGAGGAATTGGGTTTTTAAATGTTGTGATATTCATGTTTTAAATGATGATCCCATATTATTATTATTATTATTATTATTATTATTATTATTATTATTATTATTATTATTATATTTCTTATTATTATAAATTTTATTTATTATTATTAATTATTAAATTCCTTACTATTATTAATTTTCTTCTTCTTGTTATTAATTTTATTCTTATTAATTATTATTCTTATTAATTTTTTCTTTTTCTTCTTAATATTAATATTATTAATACTAATAGTATTACTATTATTATTATTATTATTGTTTTTGTTGTTGTTGTTGTTGTTGTTGTTGTTGTTGTTGTTGTTATTATTAATTTTATTCTTCTTCTTCTTCTTAATATTATTATTAATTTTTACTTATTATTATTCTTATTGTTATTATTAATTTTCTACTTGTTATTATATTTTTTCAAGTAAGTTAAACTTTGCTCTTCATGGGT
>JANSVB020000413.1:1058977-1074340 GCA_025504935.2 Erythroxylum haughtii
TCACTAATGGAGAGTTATGAGAAGTTAATGGTCATGAATAGTATGCATTAATGGAAGTTATGAGAAGTTAATGACTATGAATAGCATGCATTAATGGAAGTTTAGGAAGTTAATGGCCAAATTGGCAACCAACAACACTTGTTTCTAATCCATTCCATGCAACGTTTTCTACCATGATCACATCACGATACAATCCCTAAACACTCTCTCCTATCTCGAATCACCATTTAAGACCATTTTACTCATCATTCGGATCTCCTATGTGTGTGACCCATTAGGTTCCTAGTTATGTTGGCAACTTGAATTAACACTTAATTCAAGTAAATCAAGAGTGGTATCTAATAACACGTCATGACCTCCAATTGACCGAAAAGTCAGTGGTTTGACTACGAAATGTAATGTTGAAATGCAATTCGTCCTTTTACAATCTATACCCCACTTGGTTCATAGTATGGTCAAAGTGTCAACTCCGACTAGACTGATTACGTCACATCTAGTCCAATTGATACAAGATCTTGTCCTAAGGATCTCATTACTTTATGTATCACTGAAGACTCTCTTCATGGCACCTATCTGCTCTGACTAGAGACTCTCGAGTAATGACCACGACAAGAGGTCATGGGTATCATCTCCTTCTATTAGGAGTAGTGAATCCTTTATTGGCTACTCAATTACCTCTGAATACCTCAAGTTATACCTAATTACCACCCTATGAGTAAACCCTAAAAGGTACTGATGAATGGAGTCAAAGCACAGGATCAGTATCCAATATATCCTTAAGCACTTCAAGTCAAAGGGTACCTGCACAATTGCTATGATGAGATTATCATTGAAACTAGAATAGAATATCCATATGATTGTCTCATAGTAGGTTAATCCAGTGTACTTATTACCCTTAGTAAGCATCTGTATGTTAACTATAAACAACTAATGTCTACAGCTTATGAGATCTACTGCTTGATCCAATCAAAGAGTATATCATGTGCTAATCTATCTGGATTAATGATATCTCTTCTCATTAATCTTATGACTAGGGAAAGTTTAGTTACTAACATAATTACACATGATAGGAATCTCATTATCATAGTCTCATCATGATTTCCTCCATGCTATGTTTTGTATCAAGGACTTCATTAAATCAATTTATGATCAACATCAAATCCTTAAATGTATGAACATCAAAATAATGAAAAATGTCTTTATTAATCATAAAATGATTTGTACAATAAGTGTTAAAGGTGATTGCCTTTAGAGTACTTCTCTAACAGTCTCTCTGCTCCACCCCAATTGCCAACTTTATCTCCTCTACCAACAGGTTCCTATTTATGTACTACTCTGCGTGTAGAGGCCACAATACCATTAGAACTCCGATGACCACCACCTCTAATATCAAGTTCACCCACAATGAGTTATAAACGCCACTATTGCATCATGGTTAAGCACTGCCACTTGTTGATCCTATGCTGAACATTCCACAACTATCAAAGCAAAGAAACACCACACTCTTACTCGGTTGCTTGTTAAGCCATGAAAGGCAATGGTGTTGAGCTCTGGTTTGACTAGTAATCAAAGGACCAATGTAGTGAATTGGTGGGGTTTTTCCATTAGGGACATATAAGTTGTTAAAAAGGACCTTAAGGGCTTTTAGTTCAAGATCGTCAAAGATGTTCACCATTAGTCCTTTGTTTGAAATCATTTGAGGAAGAAGAAAGCATTGTGTGTTGCTGATTCTTCAAAATGACAGCTCTCTTGTATACATTACGTTTAAGAATCAAAACCAAAGGGAAACAATTGCTATGTTTAAAAAGGAAACGTTGCGTTTATGAATGAAAAATTCATACACAGTGTTTAACCTTCCTATGCTGCTAAATGAAGAAAATAATTATAAATAATGTGGGACCCATCTCTTTTTAAAAATTCCACGTCAACAGATAACTGACGATGGCTTATCATTGTTATTGGTTCTTTTCGAACGTTTTCTAAACGTTAGGATTCAATTTAAACATTTTGCAAAAATTAGGGTTCATTTTGAACATCCTGAAACGTTAAGATCTATTTTAGATACCAGTGTAAATGTTGGAGATTGTTTTGCTCTTTTGGCCTTGATATTATATAAAACATGTCCTGTATAAAATTATGCAAGAGTGTAATAAAATATGGTGACTTTTTTTCTATAATATTAAATTACAAAAAAATAATCAATAACGAAATGAAATAACGTGATTTTTATGTCTACTAAATACTAATAGACATGGTTTTATTTCTACTAAATTCTAATAGCCTTAGGGCTAGGGATGGCAATAGGCTTACCCCTTGTCAATTTTTTTAAATATTTTTTTAAAATTAAAAATATAAAACAACTTATATTTTTAATTGGATCCGAGTCAGGGCTACCTAAGCCCAGGTTTACTCGAAGCCCAGCTTTTTTAAGTAAAACGATGTTGTTTTGCTTAGAATAATTGAGTTTTGAGTCAGTTTGGACCTAGGTTGACTCATTCAAAAAAACAAAATTTAGGGCCATGGGACAAAAATTGGCCCTATCCTTACTTAGGGCCAATTTTTGTACAGTATAGTTCTATGCAAAGATTTGGCCCAATAATAGAAAATGCTTTCTTCTTCGAGCAAAAGTAAGATCTCTTCTATTTCTCTCTCTCTCTCTTTTTAGTCAAAAGTCCTTTACATTGCCAACTAATGATTAAAAAATTCAAAAGGTTTGATCGATTTAATTGTATGAATTTTGAATCGTTCAAGTTTTTGATTCAGCTTTCAATTTTCAATTCAATTTACTTTAATAATTTTTGTTATTAAAATTTGATCAGTTTATTAATTAGTCGGCTAATTTTTGTAAATTAATAAATTATCATAAAATAAAATAAATCAATTATTTCATTTAACAATCTCTTTTTTAGTTAAACTTTAAATTTTTTATAGGTAAAAGTAATATTTTTCAATTACATTTCAAATTATTTAATTTTATTAAATCTTTAACAAATTTTATGTTGGTTTAAAGTTCACTTATGATAGCTTATGCCTCTTCGATTTTAGGCCAAACTATCTTGTTGTTAAGGATCAAGCCATAAAAAGGATTTTGCTACGAAGACCAAGTGAGCATGGTGTTTATTCTCTTCATGCATGCAAGTTCTAAATGTGGAACAATTCTCTATGACAAATTGGCACATCAAACTTGGACATCCCTTTCAGGAACTTTCCATCCTATTTCTTTTAGTGTTTTTTTGTCCTCCATATTCTTTGCATATGTCAAATAGGTCATGTACTAGAAAAATCTCCTTTAACATCTATCCAACATTCTAGTACTGTACCTTTTGATATCATTTACTCTACTATTTGGGGACCAGCTCCATTTCTTTTCTTTAATAGTCGTTGTTATGATTTGCTTTTCATTGGTGATTTTACAAGATTCACTATATGACTTACTTATCTCTCATGTAAACACTGCAACATGTAACGATACGTTAGTTACGTATCCCGGATTGAATGTGAAAGGGCAAGAAACGAAGAAATGTGAAAAATACCTGATTTCAATTTCACAACTTCAAACGAGCACGAATCCACCGCCATCTTCACGAGAACTGCTCTCTGGGATGCGAGTAAGGTCTTTTTACAGTTTTCTCAAAACATAAACTCTCTTAATAGGTCAGAGAACCCTTATGCTTACGATTGATATATGGGCAATTGGAGGAGACCTTAACCTTTATATATAGCTTCTATATTAGGCTTTTCCATCACATGCCCAATATGTGTCCGATCCACGCTGATTGAGATCCATTTTTCACCCAAACTTTGACCTATTGATTTAGATAATTTATTAGGCCACTTTTTTGTCTTTATCCTGATCAAATTATGTAACTTAACTGATAAGTTATTTAAAAACCAAAAAATGCAATTAAATATTGTCCAACTTTATGGGAAATTACAAAAATGTCTAACAATCTCCCCCTTGGACAATACTTAATTACAGTGTTAACTCTAGTTTAAAAGCAATTTAAAAGCTCGGTTAAGACACACTATTGTATTAGTCGACTAAGTTTAAAAAAAAACATTTGATCCAAAAATAACGAAAGTCCATCATTCCGTCCTGTAAGGCTTTTGATACCGAAAAGTATCAAATGCATGTGTCATGTGCGACACAAATCCAATACAATCATGTATACCTAATACCTCACTAATATGAATGGGAAAATGAAGTATGGAAAACTAGGATGATACTTTTATGATCTAAATCATATCATCTTCATTTGTAAGTCTCGATTTATCCAACTTTATGCTAAAATGCATTAGAAAAGTCCCGTTTTCTCCCACCAAATGCTAAACTGCATTAGAGAAAACCTTTATGTTCTCCAACTGAATGCTAAATTGCATTAGAGAACCTTTGTGGGATTAAAAAACTTATATCCCCCTATGTCATGTGAAACTTCATAGATATTCATATAAAACTGTATGCGTCTATATGATATAGGTACAAGGTCAATCCGTATATATGCTCAATTACCTTTAAATGCTTAAGATCGACACAAATCTTAAGACTTTTATATGTATTACGAAAATATTTAATAACATGTATTACCGAGGATAAACGATGATCATCTTTATTAATGAACCATCATATCGTCATAATACATAAATTGTATAAATGTATATGGAGCAAACATAATGATCTTCTAACTAACAGTGTCTAAGTATGTCAAAACACCCATATTGTATACTTGTGTCACAAACACAAGTGGGCAAAGTCCTTTAATTAAAGGATAGACTAACTTTTCCTCAGTCTTTAAATGCTTTAATTCTTAATGTCACCTTTTTGTAACAACTTCTTTATGGTCAAATAATTGACCTCAAAATGCTAAGACACTGTGATATTCTTAGTTGCTATTAAATAACACAACAACAAGATTATCACAGTACAACCGAATAGGTCTAGCCACTGAATCAACTACAGATAACTCAGAAATCAAGTTTCTGAGCTAAATTGTCTATGAAGTAGCCCCATAGCATGCACTCTGCATGCATAGTCGAGGAAGTTACTTGTGTCTACTTGACACACTTCCACGACATTGTTCCATCTGCAAACTTAAAATTGTAACCTTAAGTGGACTCTCGATCATTCGGACACATGGTTAAAATCTGAATTTGAATTCCTTACGAGGTTTAGTCTGTTGATTGTGTTATATGTCAACATATAATCCTTAGTTCCTTTAAGCATCTTATCACTCGCTAGACTGCATTCCAATGGTCTACATCTGGATTAACCAAATATTAACCAAAATGTCAATGTAATGTCTTGCCTAGTACATAGCTAAGCATACATTAGGTTATCAATCGTACTAGTATACGGAATATTTCTCATAACTTTTCTCTTTACTTTATTCTTTGGATACTATGCCAAAGATTATCTCTCACCGTGAGCTCTGTTTTGAAAATTGGACCGGACCTGCCGGTCCGACCGGTTCGACCGGTGACCGGTCGGCTATCCGGTCCGGTTCACCCTTTAAAATCAGTTCTCAATTGAAGCAGTGAGAACCGGTCAATTGACCGGTCGGACCAATCCGACCACTGGTTCAATAATTTTTTTTGTATTTTTTAAATATTATTAATATTATATATAATTAAATATAATTATTGCATAATTATGACGTCACACCGGTTCGACTGGTGGTTGAACAGATCAAACTGGTAACCAATAAAACCTCCGGTTCGATGACTGATCCGAGTTTCAAAACATTGGTTGAAACTATCATATAGATTACGAACACTAAGTTGGGGTTTGCTTAAAACACTTAGTGGGCAACTAAAAAAAGAAGATAATTAACACTAAGTGGGGAGTGCTAGGGGTCCAGGACATGGTCAAAAGACAAGTTCTTTAGATACTAACCAATTGAATATCTAATTCTAGGAATATGTATATAGCTAATCTTTTACACGACAAAGGAATTTAGAGTGATCACATACCTAAGTTCAAAGTGCTGCAGGTGTCTCCATAGAACTTATAAAAGAAGTCACTCCTTCACCAACCAATTTCACGTTGGAAGGTATGTGTAAAAATATCCCAAATGCCTATTTCTTTGTATGTATCTGTGCGTGTGGTTTTCATTCAGCTTTTGTTTTGTATCACTAGTTTAGTTAGTATAGTTTTTCTCAGCAAGGATCTTGGAAAAACACCCCAGAAGCCAAAAAGGTTGTCAAGATCCGTTCGTTTTTTCCCTTTGGCTTTACTGCTTTTTGATGGATCTTGCTTTGAAGTCTTTGAAGTTATTGATAATGGCGGTTTTCATGTACTGATGATGTCGTATACTGGGTATGGTTTGGTTTATGCAGGGAGTGGAGAGATGGGAGCAAGTAGTGAAATAAAGCCACCGCTTGAATGTCCTGAAGAGGCACCGGCGATGAGCATTACTGGAAAGTCAGAGTCAACTTCAAGTATGAAGCTCGATGGAATCCACTTGATGGAGTCTGATAATTGGCATATAGGAACTACGCCTGTTGATATTCGCGGTAAACCAATTCCCGATAATCGTCTCCCAAAGACCGGTGGCTGGATTGCTGTTCTTTTCATTTTTGGTAATAAAAAAATCCGCTTTATCCACGAAGCTTGCTTCTTTTACTTTTATGGTTAAGAGCACAGTTTCAGCTGTTGATTGCTCCTCTAAATCTGAGTTCCAATGTATGACTGAACACTTAATAGAGTTTGTATGAACTGATCCGAACTCCACCTTAAGCTTGAATAAAACCTAGTAAAGGTGGAGCAGTTTAAGGGGACATAATTGGCTGAGATTGTCATTTACAGGGAATGAAATGGCAGAGAAGATGTGTTATTATGGTCTTGCAGTTAACATGGTGCTCTTCATGTTCAACGTTATGCACAAGCCCTTCAGTGGTTCAGCAAGTTTAGTGAGCAACTTTCTTGGGATATCGCAAGTATCCTCTATCATCGGTGGTTTTCTTGCTGATGCTTATCTGGGTCGATATTGGACAATAGCAAGTTTTACAACACTCTATTTTGTGGTAAGAAGCTGTTACTTGGACAAAGTAGCTAACTTGTTTGTATTATTGCCAATGTACACTTCAGTACATATGCATTCTGTTTAGGTAATTTTCTCGAAGGATAATACTGATGATCATCAATATTGTTCTTTAATGTTGACCTCCTGGAGGGTTTGATAGGTATCACGATATCTGCCACGGTGAAGGCCTTTATGCCGGATCAGAATTGCACCCAATTTGGCTTGCTTTTGGGTACTTGCGACAAGGCAAAACCATGGCAGATGATCTACCTGAATACAGTTCTTTACGCCAGTGGATTAGGTTCTGCAGGTATAAGGCCATGTGTCTCTTCCTTTGGAGCTGATCAGTTTGATGAAAGGACTAAAAATTACCAGGCTCACCTGGATAGCTTTTTCAACTTCTTCTATCTTTTTGTATCGATTGGGGGCATAGCAGCCTTCACGCTGATCGTCTACTTTCAGATGCAGAAGGGGTGGGGATATGCTTTTGGTGCACTAGCAGTAGGTATGGGCATATCCAACATCCTATTCTTTGTCGGCACTCCTCTATACAGGCACAGATTACCAGGAGGAAGTCCCCTAACACGAGTTGCTCAGGTTCTGGTTGCTGCCTTTCGAAAAAGAAATGCCAGTTTCTCAAGCACTGAGTTTGTAGGCCTCTATGAGATTTCTGGCAATCGCTCTGCTATCAAGGGCAGCGCGAAAATAGCGCATACCAACGATTTCAGGTACTGTTTCCCTTCCTTGATTGTATCAGGACCAACCAATACCATCTCAATTTACTTTTGTGAGGTACATCAGTCAATCTTACAACATAAAACCAATCATATTCTACGGACTTTAGGCTGAATCAGACACCAATGAGGGTCCGTTCTAGTGTGCACTTGGACAATTGTTTGCCTGCTACTGAATCTGTTTCTGATTCTGCCTCTGCAGGTTTTTGGATAAGGCAGCTCTTCAATTAGAGGAGGATAGTCCTGATCCATGGAGGCTTTGCACTATTACTCAAGTAGAGGAAGTCAAGATTCTTATCAAACTTATACCAATACCATTAATGACCATCGTGATGAATCTAATAGTAACGGAGTATCTGACTCTCTCAGTGCAGCAAGCATATACTATGAACACATATTTGGGACATTTCAAGGTCCCTGTAACATGTATGCCTGTCTTTCCTGCACTCAGCATATTCCTGTTCTTATCTCTATATTACTATACATTTGTTCCTTTGGCTCGACTCTTCACCGGTCATCCTCATGGTGCCACACAACTACAGAGGATGGGGATAGGTCTGGTGTTTTCAATCATATCTGCTGCGTGGGCTGGGATTTTGGAGAGGTACAGAAGGAATTATGCAATAAAACATGAGTTTGAAGAAGTTTTCCTGTCTGCCATGCCCGGGTTCAGTGCATACTGGTTGGTAATCCAGTACTGCCTGATTGGAATAGCTGAAGTCTTTGCCACTGTTGCACTATTGGAATTTCTGTACGAGGAAGCTCCTGATGCTATGAGAAGCGTAGGATCCGCATATGCTGCGCTTGCGGGTGGCATAGGCAGCTTTCTAACAACCCCTGTTAACAACATTGTTAAATCACTTACAGGGAATGAAGCTAAAGGAAAAGAATCATGGTTGGCGATGAATGTAAATAAGGGTAGATTCGATTATTTTTACTGGCTGCTTGCAGGACTAAGCGTCATAAACTTCATGGTGTTTCTATATGTGGCGAATAGGTACAAATACAGGGCAAAGCAGAAGAATTGAGACGAGGGAAAAGGTCGTATCAACTAAAATAGAAGCACTCCAACCTGGTTGATAAGTAGGAAGATGGATTGCCAACCCTGATATCCCATTGTCCTGAGAAAATCTGATGGTATCACAAGCTTAGGATATATTCACGTTAGATTATGACATAGTTTTTGTTTTAATACTTCTTGGCATAATGAGTAAACTTAGATTCTTATGCTGGTATTTATAAATTCCTCCCTGGTTTTGATCATTCGAGCATACTCGTACTATAGCAAGATCGGAACTTACTAGTGGGATAAGCGTCGGGTCCATAACAGAGACTGAAACCTTTGAAGGGGTCTACAACTTCTATTCAACAAGCGATTTGACCTTTTAGACTACCTTATATTCACATTTAAATGCTATTGCTGAATTATCAAGAGGGCTATATATTATCTATCTAGCAGTTGAATATCAATCTAGCGATGGATCTTTCTATGAACACAATGAAACTGCGCAGAAGATAAACGAGCTTTATGACATTAGTCTCCTTGGCAATAGCACGTCCCGTAAGGCAGAAGCAAAGTGAACTTAATTTTGACACTTTAAGGGTTCTAAATATTAGCAGTTTTTGGTCGCAGCACAAACATGATATTTTATTCTAAAAATCACCAAACGTCACCTAAAAGCAAGTACAAAGACTCAAAGACTGAAGGGGTTCCTTTATTCTTGAATTACAATGCACTTGGGAGCACATTGGAACCTCTCAGAACTCCATCAACCAGCTGACTAGCATCAGAATTATGATTTTCATCATCAACTTTCTTGTTAAAGCAATAAGCAGGAGCTTGCCACTTCTCATCCTCCAGCACTGCTCCAACTTCAAATGTCATTACATGAGCCTCCCTCCCTACAAATATCAAGAAACAAAGATGAAACATAAAACTCAACACCCCACCACGTAATCAACATTAGTAGTTTGTGGTGATAAACGCTTACCGGTGTAGAAGACCCAGTGAACGGGCTTCTTAGTAACAACATCCTCATAGTACCAAATGAAATCAACCTTCTGCCAGACATTGCAGAGGAAGCCATCCACGTGGCGCTGACCCAGATACTCAGCTCCATCAAGCCAATTGGGACGGAGAATTCCAACCTCTAACTGGAGGGAGGAGCATTGGTGATTGTGGGAGTCTAAGTTGTAAATGAAGGAAGTACCATTGTTCCACTCCAGATCATACAGAACGTCGCCAAGCTGATGTTGGATGATGTTGAAGTTTCTGCCACCAGGCCAATCGTACCAAAGGTCGATCTTTTGAAGGATACCAGAGTAATTCATGAAGAGGATGGCATGGAATTGGTGGGGCCATGGTGCGGGACTCGGGTCTTGCTCCTTGGATGATCCTGACGAAAACCAGAAGATGAGAAGGAATAGTAGAAGTGAAGGTAAAATGCCGAGTGAAGACGAGGATGCCACGCCCATTTTTCCTATCTAAGCGCCTTCCTAAGAGCACGACGCGTGGATTCTCCTATCCTTCGTTCCGCTAGTCGAGTGTACGTTTATCAGGTTATGTTATGCCACACCACACACAAATTGGGTGGACTTATGAAATGGCCAATTTGTCCTTTAACTTTGTTGATGATGACCACCAACAATCATTTGGCTGTCAACGGAAAAACATTAACTTATGATTGTTGGTCAAAATTGGCAAAATTTATCTCCTCTCAGGTTAAATGGATAAATCTGTTCATCAGAATTTTAAGCTCTGAAGGAAGATTCTCTTTCAAGCTAACGACTCACACCTTCTAGCATTAGGATTCAGAATAGAATATCTCCAATATTTGAAGATTTTAAAGAAATTCCACGAATTAGTTGAACCATTAAGGTTAAGTGTGATTAGACTTACGGTTTATAATAAAATAGAATAAAATGGAATGATTTATAATAAAATATAATATAAATAATTATAAAATTATAAAATTATTATTTAGAAAAGATAAAAGAATTCATAATGTAATGTAGTGAAATGTTATATAAAAAAATGGCTCATAATGTAATATAATGAAATACTATTTATTATTTTACATTTCATCATAAACTTCTCAAATGAGAAGTAACTTTTTTTTACTATTTAGGATATAATGAAATATAACATGAAACCTTAATGAGATGTAATATGAAACATTTTCCTTCCATCTTATTCCATTTCATTCTATTATAAATTTTCTTCTCAAATGATGAAATAATATCACGTAACATTCTCTCCCGTTAATAACCACCTAATCAAACTTAAACTAAAGGACATGCTTGTTCCAAGTTCTTTTTTATTTTGTTACACCAAAAATAAGGTTGACAATTTTTAATGGATCAATCTATAGGCTAAACCTAAGCCCAAACTCGATTATTATAAACAAAATAACATCGTTTTATTTAAAAGAGGTGAGTCTTAAATAATAATAAGGAGGTGCTTAGTTTATGAGTTTGGGAAAAGGTTAATAGGTAAAGAATGAAAAATAAGTGATTAATTGTTGATTATGATTATAGAGGTAATATTTTGATATCTCATTTTGGGGGAATCCTTCATATCTCCCCATTTAGAGAACGATTGGTTTATATGAGGAATGATAATAGGAATGAGAATGAATATATTGAAGAATATGAATGAATATTATCATTATAATTATAACGATTAGTTAAGAAAAAGCAATGATTATCATTACCATAGACAGTGGTTGGTTTGTAAAAAATGATATAATTAATTAATTAAAATATATTAATTAATTAAAATATTGTAATTATTTAATTAGAGGATTTAAATTAATGAATAAATTATATTTCAATTAATTATATTGTAACTAATTAATTATTTTTTGATTAATTATAATGTAATTAATTGATTAATTATAATGTAATGTAATTAATTAATTAATTACATTGTAATTAATTAATTAATGTTAATAATTTAATTAATTATATTTTAATTAAATAAGTAATTACAATATTTTAATTAATGAATAATTATATGTTAATTAGTTATATTTTAATAAATAATGATATTTTAATTAATTAATTAATTACAATATTTTAATTAATGAATGAAATATATTTTAACTAATTATAATAATTAATTAATTATATTTTAATTGATTAATTAATTAGTTACTATATTTTAATTAATGACTGAATTATATTGTAATTAATTATAATGTACTTAATTAATTAATATTATTATTTTTAATTAATTAATTATATTTAATTAATTAGTATTTAAAATATTTTTAAAAAATGAGTCTCTATTGAGGAATGAATTTCATTCCTCTACTAAATAGAAAGTATAGAGGATTCTCTCAAAGTAAGATATCAAACTATTACCCCTATAATCATAATCAACAACCCACCACACATTTTTCATTCCTTACCCGTTAACCTCTTACCAAACCCACAATCAAGCACCCCCTTATTCTTTACACTCGACTCTAATATGAGGCAAACCTGTGGGCTGTGACTTATAAGTGAGTTAGCGGAGTGTACTCCTCCCTTTTGTAGCTTCCCTTGCAATTTATGTCCCAATACACGTTTACTCATGTCTCGTTCTAGCAGCAGCGAGCCCGTGAGTAGCTCAGGGTCCTCTTGACCAGGTCTAGAACTTCTTCCAATAATGTAGGTAGACCTGAGGAGGGAAGGGAATGGCCTTAAATATCTAGCTGCTGACAAATACCAGGAAAGGACATGCATTAAATATAACATAACCAAAAGGATGTTCTTTCTCAGGTTTGGGGAAATCAGTGCCTATTCTGACATTTATCAAATTGTACGAGGCTCTCCTATCAGGATTTGGTTAAGAGTATCTTCAAGGATACAAGTTCTGAAGTTCCTTCCCTAGCCAATTTCATCCCAATTCCTAGGACATCATAACCAACTTCAATTGGCTTGCCACTTTCGAGACATATGAGCCATTCATAAAGTTCGTTGTTTCGCTACATACGCCAAATTCGGCCTATCAATAAATATTTAATCTCTCCCCTAGGAACTCATAAACAATTGGAGTTTTAGGTCTACAAGAGGGGACATAAAACCTTATTTTAACAAAAACCACGCAGTATTGGAACATTAGTCCAAGATTATTTTGGAAAAGCAATTTAACCCTGCCCCTTAGAATGCAATGTTAAAGAGAGAGGCTTCGCTAGAAGTTGATGTTATTTTAGGTTTCTAACCACTTTACAGGTTTTTTATGGATGCAGACATGAATATGATCATCTTAATAAACAAGGTCAATGTTGCCTAACTAAAAAGAGTAAGAGAAATGCATTGGTGGACTAGGAAGTTATCCTTATTGAGTTGACAGAGAATATTACTGTTGTCGACGCATTCACATTCATTGAAGGCAGTGTTGACGATTCCCAAACCTAATCAGGCCACTAACAAAGGTAAATCAAGGATAGAAGAGGAGTGTTTTCTTTCCTCAAAGGAATATCAAGGTGACCGACTCCATATTTGAAACTAATGGAGTCAATCCACCAATCTATATAGTTGTAATTAATTTTCCTTAAGGATTATATATAACTCAACGAGGGAACATGTGAAAGCGTCATGTTCTCTTTAAATTAATATTGTATGGCCAGATGTCTTTCCTTATGTGTTTCAGTGCTGTATAGTTGGATTTCTATAATGTTTGATTTGCAGGCTTTAAGTTCATTAACCATCTGTTCAGAGAGTACATGGATGGAACTAGTATAGTTTGTAAAAATATAATTTTTATAACATAGATTAAAATTAACATTCATAACATTAACATATTGATTAAACAATTTTTACAAATTATAAGAGATTAATGTTGTGTACCTAATGCAAAAGATGTCATTATCGTAAAGAGATTAAGAAAATTCACAGTGTTCTTAGTAAAATTAGTTTCTATTTCTCAACTCGCTAGCGGTTATAAAAACTTAATGAAAAACTATCTACAACCTTAATTAGTAGAGAAATGATCAATTTATATACCTATAATTTTTAATATGATATGTCCATCAAGTGACTAAAATAAACAGTTGAGATTCATTCCACTGTTAATTAGGAAATATGGACCAATTAGGACTCTTTAACTATATTAATATCATTATTAATATATTTAGAATATGGCCACTAATCGGATCACATTCTTATATTCTCCCACTTGGCCTGATACTTTAGACTTTTTTTAATAGTGTAAACATTAAACATGCACAAATAAATCTCTTAATATCTTCATAATTTATCTCAACATAATAAACCACAAAATGCGGGTCATAAAGATCATACACTTCAATGTTGCATACTTCATTCCATATACCATAACACTAGTAATTTGTCAAGTTAGGTAACATAATTGATATATAAATATCATAAAGGTCCACATTAATGTCTTATAGACAATTTTATTTCTTATTTAATAACAATTACATGTGCACATTCATAATAAATAAGAAATTGTCAATTAGAAACTTTATTGAGCTCAAAGGTGTCAAAAAGTCATTAAAAACCAATATCAATATAAACAAGGCTCATTCCTTGAACACGCTACTTAAATATCTTTAGTGGAAAGCTTTTAGTTGAGGGATCTACAATCATAAGATTTGTCTTAATATGTTCAATACACACTCTTTGTTTATAAACGTCCTCTCCATATGTTTAGCATCTTTAGAATACTTGTTATTCTTGGAGAAGAAAATTGACGTAGAATTATCACAATAAATTTTCAACGGCTTAGTAACGGTGTCGACAATCCTAAGCCCTAAAATACAGTTTTGCAACCATAAGACATAAATTGTGGCCTCAAAATAAGCTACAAATTATGCTTCTGTAGTGGATGAAGCAATGAAAAATTATTTAGCACTTTCCATGAAATTGATCCTTCTGTTAATACAAACAAATAGTCAAATGTTGATTTTTTTACTGTCAATGCATCCAACAAAATCTGAATCTGAATATCCAATTACTTTTAATGGATTTGATCTTCTATACATGAGAATATAGTCCTTTGTTTTTTGAAGATACCTTAAGAATTTCTTTGTAGCTTTCCAATAGTCTATATTAGGATTACTTTGATATTTACCTAGCATTCCAATCGTAAAGTTGATATCAAGTCTTATGCATATTTGTAAATACATCAAACTGCCAATAAAGAAGCATATGGAAAAAATTCCATTTGTGTATATTCCACATCATTCTTTGGATATTACACAAGACTAAATTTATCCCCTTTTTACATTGAGGCAATCTCTGTTGAACATTCGTTCATATTAAATCTCACAATATTCTTTCAATATAGTCTTTTTGGAACTACCCTACTAGTCTTTGTCATCTATTTTGAAATATTGAAGTTCCTATTATATAAGATGCCTCTCCTATATCTTTTATTTCAAAATTATAAGAGAGAGAATCTTTAATTTTGTACAATATGTCTGTTGGACCCCGAATTTTTCTTGAAAATTTGAAATTATATAATGAAATTAAATGAGGAAATATGGTATGATTCTTTGTAATGAATAAAAATAAAAAATGAATTTAGCCATTTAATTTCACATATATAACACTTCAATCACAGATTACCGATCCGTCGGACACCCTTGGTCCGAACCCAA
>JANSVB020000413.1:1075794-1085972 GCA_025504935.2 Erythroxylum haughtii
AGTATATGTCTCTAACTTTGCAATCTTTGACTTCGACTCATATTTATAGCCTTCGTCTTCAATTGCTTCTTGAATCTTATTTCTTGAATCTTGCTTCTTGAATCTTGAAAGAAACGGTTATTCAGTTGAGTTCTATAACTAACTCAAACTGATTCTTGAATCTGATGTAATTTGCTTTCGTCTGCTTTTCATCGTCTGCTTTTGCTTCAGTCTGCTTTTGGTTTCCGTCTGCTTTTCATTGTCTGCTTTTGGCTTCTGTCTGTTTTTCATCTATAGTCTGCTTTTCAATCTTCCGTCTGCTTTTCTTCTTTCGTCTATTTTCAATCTCCGTCTGCTTTTTATCTATCATCTGCATTTTAATCTTCGTCTGCTTTTCATCTATCGTCTGCTTTTCAATCTTCGTCTGCTTTTCTTCTATCGTCTGTTTTTCAATATTATTTGTTCTTCATCAAAATTATTTATGTAAAGTCATTTTGACTTAACAGTTTCCTCCTGAATGAACATATTGGATAATTTATTAACATTCCACTTTTAATCCATAATGAATTATACTAAGAAGGAGTCATCAACTATCATACCTAGGGTCTTTAATTTTTCCTCAATATTTGTCATATTTAGGACATCTTACTGCATGCTCTGCAACCTATCAAAGTTCACATTCATAAGTTTAGCCATTATTGTAGCAATGAGAGACTTATTTGCAGAACGAAAATGTTGTTACACAAATTTAAGGTATTCTTTAGCACTTTGAATTTGTGGAATAATAGTCTTAATGTTGTTGACAATAGTCACTCGCCTGAAATTAAGACATGATCTATTAGACCTTTTCTATGCTTTATAGTTTGTTTTATCAACCTCACTGCTCATATCCGTATTAACGTTAGGTTTTTCTTCTAATAATGCTAAATCAAGATTAGGAACACCTAAATGTAAATTCATTTATTTACACCATTCAGAGAAGTTCAGATTATTACACACGGTAATAAAAGAAGCATGTTAATAAAGAGAAATAGCTGCAAAATATAAAACATGGTAATAGAAGAAGCATGTCAATAAAGAGAAATATTTGTAAATACAGCAATGCAACATAAATTATTGGATTCAAATAATTAAACAGTTAGAATATACTACAATTTTCCTTTAGGCAAACCCAATAATATATGGGTTAACTGCAAAAAAATCTCAAACTTGACTCAAATTTGCAATTTTGGCTCGAACTTAAACCAGTGACAAATAAATATTCAATTTTTCAATTTTTTTTCAATTTTAGCCTAACGTTAGTATTTTCATTATCGTTGTTGACTTAGCTTGCCTCATAAGACATAATTTTTAAACACTTATACACATCAAACTTAATTAAGTTTAGCTAAACTATGTCGTTTTGGGATTGAAATTCTTAAATCAAACTCTGTCATATCGTTATGAGATGTTGACACTCTGTCATGCCTGTGTGAGACAACAACACTCTATCATGCTAACAATATTTATCCATACAACACAATTTCTAGCAATATGAATGAAATCCCAATTTTTCATCTTAGGCATTCTTTCTTTTTGTTCGAGAACGAATTGATTTAGGGTTTTCAATTACAGCGATTTAGGTAGTGAGTTTGATTTAGGGATTACAATCTCAAAACGATGTAGTTTAGTTAAACTTAATTAAGCCTGTTGTATATAACTGTTTAGGATTTCTGTCTTATATGGCAAGCCACATAAGCAACATTAATGAAAATATTAACATTGGGCTAGAATTTAAAAAAAATAGAAAGTTTGAGTATTTAATTTGTACTTTTTTAAGTTCGAGCTATAATTGCAAAATTAAGTAAAGTTTGAGATTTTTTGGTAATTAACCTATAATATATTATCATAAGTTTAATTCCTTATAAACTTGATCAAATAATCAAACAAAAACTCTTCAAATACAATTAATATCTTTATATATTTATCATATTTGACAATCAAATATTGATTTTTCCTATATTATGTTTATTAGTCATAGAGTATTAATTTACCTTTGGATAAATTTAAAAATTCTATCAACTAATAAACATCATTTATCCATATAACTAATTCAATAATAGGCATTAATATTTTATGAATAAATGATAATTTATACATGACAAAAATTTACTAAATTAATTTGGTTACTTTGGTGACTAACAAATTATCCTTTCACTACAAGAAAAATGTTGATTGGCGACGGAATATTACTGACGGTATGAAAACCGTTACAATTACTGACCGAAAATGCATAGCCGTCGGGGAAGATGGTTGTGGAGAAGAAGTGTTGCGACGGTCCAATATTCCGTCGCTGAATGTTGTGGAGAAAATTTACCGACCCACATTTCGGTCGATAAAGTGATTGGTAAAAACGTCGGATTGACGCCCGTCAGTTAAACCAAAACGACGTCGTTTTGGGTTAAACCAAAACGATGTCATTTTGAAAAATTTATTAAGCCCTCTTCTTCCTCCTTTCTTCGTCTCCTGTGCGACCTTCCTTCTTCCTTCTCCTTACGGTTCTCCTCCACCCTTCTCCTCCATCGCTGCCGCTCGCAGCCGCCTGTCGCCGAATGGTCTCCTCCAACGCCACCGATCTCCGACAGGTAAGTCCCTTCTCCTCCCTCCCCTCTTTCTCCTCCCTCCCCTCTCCTTACTTCGAGTATAAATATAAATTTGTTTATAAGTTTTAGCATTTTACATTTATTATTTAACTTACATTTTTGTTGGCTTGAGAATATTGGAATTCTAGTGCAAGATGGATTTTGTTATTTATGAGCATATGTAGTTTAATTTTTAGTTGTGCAAATTATGAGTTTGGTTGAACCTAAGATCTAAATTTTAAAAAATAAATTAACTTGATTAATTCATACCAGACTTGTTGATTTCTTGTTGAGTCGAATTAGGTTGAAGCAAACTCAAACTAAATTACCAATACTAAATGAAGTATGATATTCAATCATTAGTTTGTAATAGTACAATAGTGATTAGTGGTTAAACATCTATTTTTAATTTTTGTAAACATTTTTAGATTTAATACAAATTGTAAAAAGTGATTTTCACATCTTAATTTTATTTTTATCATAAGTTTTTATAATGTTTAATTAAAATAAATTAAAAGGAACAAAAATTTCTGCCCCTATGCTTTGAAGTCGGAACAAAAATAGGTTAGGACAGTAAGCAAACACTGCTAGACACAGAACTTTTGTGTCCCTGTCATCTGTCTCTACCAACAGAGACATCAACCAAACGCTGCATTAGTTTGACACTATATCTTACTCCCTCATATTCATAATTGTAGATAGTGCAGTTGAAGTCACCAAGGAGCAACTAGGGTCTTGAGATCAGTCAGCTAAGGTTGGTAAGCTCCTTCTAAAGGTCCTCCCTCTGAAATTGGTGATTGGATGCATATATCTGATACAAAGTTTCCATAATTCCCCATTTTCTATGTGCAGATGAATTCCTTATATAGAGCTTTGCATTTGAGCAATTTTGATATGATAAGGGTTATAAACGACTATTATTCTTCCTTTGAAATGGTGGTTATGATTTGTAATTGTTTCCCATTTTACTTGGTTATGTTATTGCCTTTTAATGGTTATTTTTATTGTTACTGTTTGGTTATACTGTAGCGTATGCGATAGTAATGAAGTAGCCAGGGTTAAAGACGTCATTTTTAAGATCTTCAACTAATAATGGTTCTTCAACTAGCATTAAATGCTTATATAGATTTAATGCATATTGAACGACTTCATGAAGTGAAAAAAAAATTGGTCGTAGGTTTTATAGATGCCTAAAATATCTAGTTAGTAACAATTCTTTTTATAATATTCAATAAATGTGTTAACGTAAGTTTATTTTTGTGACACTTACAAGGTTGGGAGTTGTAAGTTCTTTTGCTGGCACAACGAACCCTTTCCAAATAGGGTTGTTGATATTATTCAAAGATTATTGAATGATAATGCTATATCGAAGCACCAATTAGCTTTGAATTTCAAAGGTCTAGTTAAAGATGAAAAGTGTAACAAAGTTATTAGAAGACTAAATAAGGAGGGACAGAAGGAAAAAATTGAGTTACACAAAAAAATAAAACAAATGGAGTATAAATTAAAGCTTGCTGTGAATGATAACAAAGAGCTAAAAAAGAAATTAATGACATATATTATTGTTGTATCCATAGCCATATATTTTATTATTAGATGTTTCTCAGTATTGAAATCATGGAGCTCGAATTGTTTTATATGAATGTGGTTATGTAAGAAGTACTTGTATTATATATGACAATATGTTTAAATATTAGTTAATATGTTATAGTTACTCCATTCATATGTAATTACATTCAAAGTAAAGTTCAAATTGTGACAATATGTTAAAAAAGGAAATCATAAAAAATTCATTTGTAAAGTTCCATTTGACAAGCATATAAATTATTTGACAAGCATAAACATGTAATCCTATAACTTTGACATTCATAAACTTGCAACCCTATAGCTTTGACATTCCAAAATTGAAAAGTTGATATTCATATCATAATGTTGTAATTGAATGGATCCAACAAAATGTTTTTAAGATGCTACAAAGTGGATCATACCAGAATTTACACAAAATAAACATAATGGATCCAACTAGGTTACACATAAAATGGATCCTTCCACAAGTATGTACAAACTAGAATTATCAAATGAAATTCTTTACAACTAACTCATGCACAATTATTTGTTATTCACACTGTGTTAACTTCCAATTTGAATGTTAGAAGTTGGTTAGTTTGAATTACTAAAAGTTTTTGTTTAGACGCTTGCTTTTATAATTTCCTTGATGTGAAACTTAGGACTCCCTTCCATCTCAACCCCCTTAGTTGGAATGATAACTAAAATACGTTAGGACTAATTTATCCAAATGTTCTCTTTCTCCTCAATAATAGAGGTGAAGTTGTAGATGGTTGTTACAAACAAGGTTAAAGCACTAATTGAATTATGAAAAGTTATATACAAGAAGAATAGCATATATGAATAATAATGTATGATAGCTCATCTCAACTCTACCAAATTTAGAAGGTTTTCTGCTAACCTCAGGTCCACTAACTATAAAAACCTATCTAATTGCTTCCATTATTGGATCTTCACTATGCCTAAATGATTGTCCAATATTAACATATCAATTAGTAGTTACCAAGATGTATATAAATTACAAATTTAAGTTAAATAACAAACCTTAGTATTTTTTACTTGAAGGAAGTGTACTAAATTTAGAGCTTCTCTTATTATGGCCACTTGCTCCACATTTATCGCACACTTGAAATTGCACCTTTTGTGGTAACCTGTGAGGATGCTTCACTCACTTTGGTTCATCTTTACCTTTTTGCCTATTCCTTTTAGGCCTATTAGGCATAACTCTTTCCAAAGGTGGAGGTATATCCTCATGAGTGTTTGGTGGCTAGAATTTTTGCCCTCTATTGGTTGTAGGATATTCTCATAAACTTCCATAAACCTACCTTTATGATAACAGTCATCCACATATGCCTCTGGTTATTGTTTGGCATATAAAATGGTCTTAATTGCATGATTGCAAGGATACCAATAGGGTTCTCGTACCTTACAAATACAATTCTACTCCCTCCCTAATTGGAGAACAAGTGTGTCATCTCCATTAGTCACTTCATACTTCCTATCCACATTCCAAATAACTCTTCATCTCATTGCATCCTTTTTTATCCTTGTTTAATTTTTTCGTCACTTCAAGTGCTATATCCCTCTTCCATCTCTTTGTTTGTTCTTTAATATCTGAGTTCCTTTTAATTAATATGGTTCTAATAGCCTCTAATATGCTAATAATAGGGATGATCATTGGCCACAAAAATCTAAGATTTGAATGTCTTATTCATGTTGTTATCTATAATTAGACATTTGGACTCAATTCTTTAGAAAGCCCTACTTCATGTTTTCTTTAGATATTCAAGCAAGTCCTATACACATCTTGGTGCAAGTTGGTTTAATTTGATCAATATGTCAACAAATTCTTAAGGGAAGGTTGCCCAAGCACAACTCAAAAATGCATTCCTCATATCATTTCCTTTCCATTTCCCTACCCTGTTGTGATATAAATGGCTTACACACATCTTATATATAACAGAAAGCAATACATCATTCCTAGTTCACATAAGTCCCTAAAAGTTAATAATAACATGTTAAAAGTATTTATAGACATAGAGGGATGTAATAAATAACTTTAAGTTAGATGAATTACCTTTTCTATATTAGAAACCATAATTATTTCTTCGCCATCTCCAGGCTATAATTCATTGGCTAAATGCTCTATAAACTATGTTTATGTCTCAGTATTCTTCACCTTAACTACTGCTCATATGATTGGGTAGATTCCTTGGTTGTCATCAACTCTTATGGCACTCAGAATTTATCCTTGGTACCTTTTTTTTAGAAAACATCTATCTATACCAATAATTGGACATAACTTCTTCCACCCCTTCTTTATTACATCAAAACATAAATACATTCTTTTGAATATCAATTTGTCTTCATCTCTTCTAAGTTAAAAGTCTACAGTTAAACCTAGATTCATTTCTTTCAATTCAAAAATATAACCATAAAGTTATTTGTATTCATTATGTTACTCTTTTGCTTTTGCTTTAAGTGCCTTCCTCCTTGCACACTTGCATATGCTAGTATTAACAGACAAATTTAGTTTCTCTCTACATTCTTCAACCATTTTCTTCAAGTATCTCATGATAAAGTTATATGTAACTAGCCTTGGCTTGTTTGCTGGATTGCACGTATGCATTAGATTGTAAGTTTTTAGCTTTAAGCATTTATCTTTTCTATCATATAGAACGTATAGCTCAAATGGACACCTATTGGTTTAACCATGTCTTATCCTTTTCTTTTCATTCCTTTTGAAATTTAAGTTAAATCCTATTGCTAATACATAATTAGCAACCACTTCGTTGAAGTGTTTAGCATTATCAAAAACCATCCCTAATATCCATTCACTTGCAAACACTATAGTAACATATCTATTACTTTCATTGAGTCACCTCAAAGCAGCATCTAAATCTTCACCACTTGGATCTTCATCACTAGCTAAAAAACTCCCATGATTAGAAGAGTTACTATATATTGCTTCATGATCTCTATCAACATTAATGTTTAAATCTGAGTCATATTCACCTCTATCAGGAACTCTTTCTTTAACACCCAAATCCTCATTAACCAAACATTTAGCACCGAAACCAACTCCACTAAATTCCTCACTGCCCAATTGTTTACCACTCAAATCAGCTCCTATGGAACCACCCAAATTAAGTTTATCTTGAGCACTCATATCAAAATCACCAGCACTACTATTTTCAACATCGCTACCTCCTACATCATTACCTCCTACAACAGAATCATAATCTATATCCACTTTATTATTACCCTCATTTTCATGCTAGTTACGATGTCATATTAACATTGGTAAGCATCGTGTCAATTCATTTAGATGCTCCAAGTAAATGTCAACCATACCATGTACCTCTATCAATACAATCAAATCAATTGCACTTTAATTAGATTCTAAGCTCCTTAAACCTTCTTCCAACCTCTTATCAAGAATTAAATACCATGCACTAATATTATTTATATATCCTAAAAAAAACACTCATTTCATATACCTCTCTCAAACTGATGTAGTCCAAGTCTAAGTTATCATAAATTTATGGAGGCTTACCAATATATTTTAGTGTAGCCCCTGAGTAAAATGTCCACCACGAAATATCCACATACTAACTTTTCTATTTACTACTATCCTATAAAGAAAAATTGGAAAATAATCATAGTTATATTACAGCAAAGATATATCACAAAGCTTAAATAATATACATATTTGTAATTGTTGAATATTTCAATTGACATGTATAATCTGGAGAGTGGCTACTTCATAAGCAAATGAGTGATTTTACATATAAGGGAATTCAAAGTGTGTGAGAAAAGTAAGGATAAATTTGTATTTTAAACTGTCAAAATTCAATAGGAAGTGTTTATACATAACCTTTGTACCCTTTTTAAAACCATCACAAAGCTTCCACATAAAAAAAATTACATAATCCATTTTTATTTCATCTTTTGCTTCATTAAGCTTCAAGTTGTGCTGTATGATGAACATAAGAGTGGCTACTATTGGTTAATCATTTACAAACTAAAAATAGGTGTTGCTACAAAATTGAATTTAGGGCTGAAAATTAAAAATATATATGTGAGAAGAATAGTTATAAACTTTATTGAAAGAGAAGTAAGCTGTTAAAAGTAGTAGTAACTTCAACCCTTAATCAATGTTCTCTTTCATTAGGGCCTTATCATGATTTATCTCATACATATATTAGAAATTTGGCCACAAATTGGAAAAAAGGGTATGTTTGAACAATTAGAGGAGTGGTTTAGATTAAATCACTAATTCTATTTGCTTACGAACTAGTACCATTACTTTTGGTAAGAATTATGTCATTAAGAAAATTTGGTGAATGGTGGTAGGTTTAACAATTGAATTAAATATGTCATTGAAAATTGACTCTAAAGGCATTGATGGTTAACAGTTAAGTTTTTATATATGTTTATGAATATGATTTTTAGAACCAGTGGTCATGATATAAATATTAGTAGGTGGTTTTAGAGGAAAGGGATGCAGAAAGAGTGGTAAGAAAAGATAGAATTGGTTTTGTGGACTATTTATGATGTCAATGAATTGTTCTAGTTGATTGAATTATCGGTGGCACAATTGTAGTTAGAAGAAATGACTTGGGAAGAATTCAACTAGAGACTGTTTTTGGATTTGGATTGTTAAAACAAGTTTAAATGAGATACAAAACAGTTATTGTTTAAATGAGTTTATGAGTATATATAAATCTAGCATAACGATAGCATTATTTTAAATAAATCTGATAAAAACCAAAAAAACCTTTCCACATATATGACAACTTACCTTCAATTAACTAATCAAAAACAAGAGGGACCACAAGGGAGACCCTCATAAATCCGCTGTCTCTAGCCCTACGTTTGGTTACGGTCCATAACCCTGCGGACAGTGGACACGGACGCAAAAGTCCTGTCCCATATCATGTTTGGTTTTTGTCTGATGATGGTCCTTGTCCTGTCCTAAAAGGACATGGACACAAAAATCTTGTCCGATCGAAATCTGTGGTACAGAAAACGCTGTCCAACGGACAGAGTTTGTAAAAGACGCGTCTACCCTGATTTGTGTTTGTCTGAAACCTAAAACGCAGGGCCGCTGGTCTTCGTCTCCGCTTACGGATTTCGTCTTCCCGATTTGTGTTTGTCTGAAACCTAAAACGTAGGGCCGCTGGTCTTTGTCTCCGCTGGTCTTCGTCTTCGCTAGTCTTCGTCTACGCACGATAAGCTTTTTTGTTGTTTCTTTTTCAGATGGATGACTCCTCTTCCCGAATCTTTTCTGGACACCTTCTAACGCATATGTGGGTGTTTCGTTTCCGTCTGTTAAGCCAGATTTGGAATCTGTCGAAGGAGATCCGGTCTTCGCCAACCCCGACTGCTACCATCGTCCGAGAATATTAGGTTAGACTTCATTTTGGAACTCTTCGTTGTTCTTTTTCATTGGTTTGGGTGATGGGATCTGTATGAAGTCTGGTTTCGTGCTTCATTGGTTGAGAATGCACTGATTATAATGCCCTGCGTCATTCTTCATTGTTAGTTATTTATACCAAATTACGAAATGATGCTCTTGATTTTGATAAAACTTCCAAGTCAATTCCAGTACCAGTTGGTGCTTGATTACATTTGAAATACCATTTGTTTAATCTGTGTTGATTCAAAAGGAGATGTGAGGAACTTCTTCATTTAGCTAGTAAACTGATAACCAACGAAGGAGAGAAGCATTGAGGGACAGTGAATATGTTATAGCTTGTTTAACATATGTTTAAGTTGATAAAGCATAAGTTTAAATTGTGAATGAAACCAGATCTGTGATCAAGCTGATTTAGATTAGTTTAAAGAATATTAGTTATCATGCATTGTTTAAAGAATATTAGTTTAAACTAATTATAGCCTCTTAATCAAACAATTAAGAACCTGTGAACAACAAATTCAAAGAAGAGGGATTAACACTTTGATCAGATATTTCAATGTCAGCAAATAAAGAGTCAGGATAGATATGAA
>JANSVB020000413.1:1086072-1097570 GCA_025504935.2 Erythroxylum haughtii
ATAGAGATTTGATTGAAGCCACTTTTAATGAGAGGGATTCTTCTCAGATACTGTCTATTCCGTTAAGCAATTATGCTAAGGATAATCTATTCTGGTTGTTCGATAAGAAGGGGTATTTACAGTTAGATTTGCCTATCGTGCGTTGTTAACTCAAGTGGAAGAGCTTGACCATCAAGCTCTGCGTATGTGGCGCAAATTCTGAAAGCTACCATTACCGCCACAGGTGAGGAACTTTGTATGGCGAGCTTCCAACAATATATTGTCGACAAGAGTGTCGTTGCAGCAATGGCGAGTACCGATTCCATCATCTGTCCTCTCTGTAATTTGAAGGAGGAATCGACGTTGCATCTGCTAGTGAACTGCAATTATGCTCAACAGGTATGGAGTTCTTCTATCTTTGGGTGGTACAGACCTAATGTTGCGTACTTTGTTGATTAGTTGAAAGCGGTTGTATTGTTGTTTAATGATAAAGACGCTAGTTTGATATTAGGTATCTGCTGGGAAATTTAGAATGCTTGAAATAATTTGGTTGGGTCGACTAAGTATAAGTCACCGGTAGCAACATGGTTCACTGCTCAATGTACGCAAAATGTTTGGCAAAATGCCCAAGCGACTAAGCCACAACATCAGCAGCAAATTAGAGCTAGGAAATGGCAAAAGTCATTGGCAGACTGGGTAAAGGTGAATGTGGATGCGGCAACACATGTTAACGGTTCAGATACGGGGTTTGCTTTGGTGGCTCGTGATGATCATGGTAGTTTCTTATATGCTAAAACTGGAAGGTTTAGAGGAATGTTTTCGCCAAGAGTGGCAGAAGCCTTGGCCATTAAGGAGGCGCTAAGCTGGGTACAGAGGAAGGGCTGGAGTAATGTGATATGTGAGAGTGATAGTCTTGCGGTTGTTCACGATATTGTGGAGAGTGGCAGTTTAGATTTTACTTCCTTTGGTGCTTTAGTGGATAACATTAGAATGCTATTGATTTAATTTCAGGGTAACTGTAGGGTTGTTGCAGTATCCAGGCAAGTTAATATGGCTGCCCATGAACTAGCTCAAGCTACTAGAATTGATGAATATGTTGGTGAGTGGTTTCATAACCCACCCAACATTGCTATGGATGTTTTATTAGCTGATTCTATTTAATAAAACAACCCTTTTGTGTTTCCAAAAAATAATATGAAAATTCTAGTAATAATATGCATAAAGCTAATATGAAATAATTAATAAAATTAATACAATAACGTCATTTAAATTCTCAAAATAGGAAATAAAAAACTGAAATAAGTATATAAACATGAACTTTGAATAATGATAATAATTCACATTGATAACCTATTGTTGTTTGGGGGTTAGGATACTTGACATTCACCTAGGAGACTTGAGTTCAATTCTTAGCAGGAGCTCTACGAGAACAACTATTGCATAAAATTATGGTAGTAATAATATAAAAATACTCTTTCTTTATTTTTTAAATAGAAATCATTAACAGAGAATAATCACAAAACTCTTCAAACATCATAATATTTTATGATCGTTATCAAACAATCATAGTACGTAAGATAGATGAATAAATTGTTTATTCAAAACATATGCTTTGATATCTCATGCAAAAACATAATCTTTACAACATAAACCAAAATTGACATTCATAATATTAGGATCTTGATAATCGTAAGAGTATAATATTGCGTATAATATGTGATGATCGAAAGATTGTGTAGACTCTTAATATTTTTTTATATATTCTCTCCTTTTAATTTGTTTCTTTATAAAAATTAAGAGAAAAAGAAAATCATATATTCTAATAATTATATATTTACTTTAGTCCAATTTTTATTTTCATTGTATATTTATTAGGTTTGATTTTCATCTTATTAATTTCAAATTTTAAAATATTCTAGTATTACTTGAGTAAATTTGCCAAGGTTGATAATTTGTTAATATTGTTCAATTAAATTTCATTTGTTTTGATTTTAAGTTATTGCTTTATAATTGCGTTTTTGTCATATCTAAATTTGTTATTTTGATTTAACTTGATAGTTATATAACATATTTAATTTTTCCCACGTTAATTTTTAATATGATAATTTGAAAAAATTATTGAATAGGAAATAATTTGAAAGATTGAACGAAAAATATGAATTAAAATTTATAAGAAAATGATTTTAAGACCTATTCACAAAAAGAAAAGAAAATTTAAGGGTAACTAAAAAAGAGAAAAGAATCATTTAACAAAAGTGAGATATAAAAGCACATGCATAAAAGAAAAAGGAAGCAAACAAAAGATTATATATACGGAGAGCATGAGAGAAGATTGGCAACGAATAGGGTAGGACATATGAAATTTTTATTGGCTCAAGCCGACCTGAATAGGCTCGTATGGTTCAAAATGTAATCAATCTAAGAGATAAGATAATATTGTTTTTATATATATTTAATAAAATAAAATCAAGTAGTTAATTAACTCTTCAATCATCAAATAAAAAGTGATCTATTTGCCTGAATTTGCTTGAGTCAAATTTGTCATATTTAAGAAGGATGGCTCGCAGGCCAACTAGCTTGTTAATTAACATACAAAATAATGTTTAAATAAAAAAATAATAGATAGAGAAAGAATACGAGAGAAGAAAGGAAGATTTAAGAGGAAGAGAGAGTAGTCCTACCATGATGACTCCTTCTCTTTTCTCTATAATTTTACATTCTCATCCACAATATTACTTCCTTTAATGAAATCCTATCTCCTCTTCACCAATAAATTTTCATGTCATCTAACTCTCTTTGTTAAGAAAGATGACGCCACCATCGAAACAAATTCAATTTTGTAGTGACTAGGGAGTTGTTCTTGAGGTTAGTGTTGTAACTTCTAAAGAGTGGTAACAAAATTGATACTGAATTTGTATTATGGAAAGTAAATAATTGGAATGGAAATAGGGAAATTACTATATTGATTGAGAATCCTACTCGGGTTATTTAGAGGTTTAAGGATGTTGAGGGTGAGAAGGAATGATGACTCGTGACTAGTGCTAGTTTTTGTCTCTTTATTGTTGGTTTATTTCTTTCCTTATCTTCTTTGCAATATCCACTTCCTCATTAAGATGGTTAAATTAAGAAAACCACACCTATGCTTAGTTCCTCAATTGAACCTATAGTGTTTGTAATGATTGCATCTGGATAATTTGATCTTATCAGACACCAATGTGTTCGATTTGGATGAGTAAACTGATGACCAATTGAATTTAGCAGTAGGGTTATGAATAATATATAAGATATATTTGAAAATGAGTTGACACCTAACGGATCTTAGAGTCATAAGAGATGTGATTGATAAAGTTGTTATCTACCTAATTTATGTTTTGTTGGTTTATTAAACAAACTCAAGATCAAATCAATTTAAATGGAATCCTAGACTACTAGAGAGATTAATCTTTCCAAATAGTAGTGAGAGCTTGAATAAAATATTAAGAGTAACTAAATACATAATTAAAGTCCCAATCTTATTTAATTATTATAACATATAACTAATTACTTCCTTTTCTTACATGTATAATTTGTTTTGACTAGAATTTAACTAGTTTAATATAGTTAATATTAAAGTAGTGAGCAAAATTTCTTAGAAAAAAGTTAAGTTTAAGAAGAGTTCTCAATGTCAAGTAGAAAAATTGCATGCCCATTATGCAATTTTACTATTAATTCTTATTAAGAATTTGGTATTAAAGTCTTATAGATATATTAGTATTATATAAATAAAAAAATTTATTAACATTTTAAGTTAATTAATGTCTCATAAATTTTAATGACAACAAGTAAGACATATGTCAACACTAAGATAACATGAAGTAAAAGGTTACATGATGTAGAACTGAAAGTTATAATGCCTTGATGGAAATTTGATTTAGCTATTAAAAACATAAATATGGACATCAATAGAAAGAATTGGCTTAGATATGAAAATAGTTATCCTTAGAAGAAAAACGATTGCATGAATTTTTTTGTCTATACCTACTATAAATAAGTTTAGGTTCCAAGAGAATTAGTATTTTTTGCCTAACCTTCTGTATAACAATTATAGAGTTCTCTCAATTTATCATTAGATACTGTTAGAAGTCAAACACTCAAGTGATTATGATAGTTGAGATGAGTTAAGTTCAAAAATGGTTAGAAAGAAACGATAAGAAAAGAATTAAGCTTTACAATAAGATACTGATTATAATTCATGCTTTATATATATGTTTCATTTGTTAAATGATGATATGAAATTTTAAGTGACTTTAGCTTTCAAAAATTCAAAACAAAAAGTTTCGTTGCTATTCTGCCGCACACAGGATCTGATCCCACTATAATTTTCCAACAATATTTACAATATTAAAATATGCATTTAGTTCACATATATTAAAATATTTAATTATTTTGAGATTTGCACATAAATATCAATAATAAACTTATCATCATCATCATCATCATCACATCCAGTTCGAAGTTCCGCAGTAAAGCGAGGTCTGGAGATGTCTGATAGTATGTAGCCTTACCCCTACATAATAGAGAGGTTGTTTTCGGATCAATAATAAACTTATATTTACAAAATTAAGATCAATTCACACAAATATCAAACTGATTAGATTGATTAATTAATTAATTAATTATATATGTATAAAAGTTTGCTTCACCATAAGTGACTCCAATGATTAAAACTATATGTAATTTAGTTTTAAGAAACTAATGTTTAACAGTAAATTAAATTTAAATCTAAAATATCAAATATAATTAATTATTAGTAAGCTTTAATTATTTTAAAATATGTGCTCATTAACTATCTATAATATCAAAATTATACATCTATTTTACATATACCAAATTATTCTTGATTATTAATGTTCTTCAGTCATTTTAAAATATTGAAAATATAAATTTTAGAAATATTTAGGATTATTGATATTAGTAAATTTTAATAATTTTGAAAATACGTACACATTAATTTAGTATAGTACTAAAATCATATATTTTGTATTTCTAAACATTTTAATAGAGTATTATGTAAATTTATTGGTTTGTATACATCTGTCAAAACTTTTATAACTATTAATGTATTATTATTACGACATGCGTGTATTATATATTATTGTGAGAAAAAATTATTATTTATTATAAATTAAGATATTTTATAAAAATTAAAGTGTGATATAAAATATTTTTAATATGAATTTATAAAGAAATTATTATAATTATTACAGAATATGTATATATGATAAGGTTATTATAAATTTTTTTCACATATATATGTTTAAACGTAAAGTATTAGGCTTTTATTATAAAATTAGGAACAATTATATTTTTAACTATAATTTTGAAAATTATCAAAAATTACCCAAAACTTTAATAAATGAACCTTACACATCATTATTAAGTCAACTGACATTATATGCTAAATAAATTATTTTTAATTCTTAAAATATGTGAGTTTAAAATAAAAGATAAAAAAGGAAATTGTTTTTATGTAAAGAATCGAAAAAGGGTGTTTTTGGCAAAGAGGATATAAAAAGTTAGCTACCATGTAACCATGGGTCCTGGAAATTAAAACATAACATATATACTTGACATGTCATATTAGTGGGCAAAATGGTGATTGATAATAGGGCCTAATGTTGGACTAAATTTGATAATTTCATGTATTAAAATATTAAAAAAAATAGAGGTTAGACTTATTTTGATAATATACTTAAACTTGTGGATTAAAAATACATTTTTCTAAAAATTAAACATACCGTAAATGAAAAATAAAAAATATAATATTTATAGAAGTGTAATTGACTTCAAAATATTATCTTCACTTATCATAAAGATTGAATATTTTTAAATATATATTTTAACTTTAAAATACAAGATTTTTTTTTTAAAAAATGATACACTGTATTCAATAATCCTATATGTAATTTTTTAGTAATGTTTAAAATTTTCCTTATATCTAAAAATACTACCTATATCTCCTCAATTGATTAACGTGTTTTTTAAATATATTTTCATGTAAAATAGTGAACATTTATATTTTAAATATATTAAATAATTATTGATAATTTTCTTTTTATTAATTATATATTATTAAAAATGGAATTAATAATAATTTAATTTCTGATTAATTTTTAAGAAGGGTGCTACCAGAGGAGTTAATAAGAAGTTTGAAGTACTATTTGTCAAATATAAATAGTTAAGAAATTAATAATTATTATCAAAATAATTTGTATTCAAAAAACATAAAATTATTGTAAAACCAACTTCTATATTCAAGTATTTCAAAAAAAATTACAAAATTGAATGTTTTAACATAGAATTAATCACTTTTATAGTCGTTGCAAACCTAATAAAAATAATATTATACTTATTAATTTTGGTAAAAATTCTTTATAATAATCAAATAGTGAACTTTTCTTAATAAAAAATATAAAAGCATATTATTAGAAATATTATAATAGTTACATTAATATAAAATATTATTAAATTAGTTATATATGCATAAATATAATATATATATACAGGAAGGCAGATGTGTATGGGCACGCCAACGTCCGTTTCAAGGGACTATAGTAACCTCGTTTAGTTCGTTCTATTTGACTTTGTTGAACTTCAGAGAAATTGGGTAAGATGCCTATTAATAGCATATTGTTCAATATTAATTAATGGATATGCAAATTGATAACCTGCTACATCTAACATTTACGTATCCTATCAGTCACTCCTTTAGACTCGGTAAAATATAATTCTTGGAAATCATCTTTCAAGCAGTATTGAGTTCGTGCATCCTCTGATACACAGCTGCTGGATAAAAATGGAGGCTGGTTCAGTAAAAGCTTCCGCGTAGGAATAAGTGAGAGCTATTCATATATTACAAATACTGCAATAAAGCCAACAAGCTTGCTTGGAGAAGAAAATAGCCTCCTTAATTTTCAATTTCGTTTGACCAAAATGGAAAGATATAACAAAGAACCACTTGATCTTCCCTCTCCAAATGCAACTGCTACATGTCTGAAAAAGAATGCAACTGTATCAATATTTAATATAACCTCCTTGCAACTGCTGTTTTCTTCCTATCAACTTCTTACATCATCTTCCAAGACATCACAATAGAATCTCTCACTGCAAGTTAACACACGCTATCCTGATTTATGATTCAAAACAAAATTGAAGTGCAACTGTCATTTCAGATGTGCAAGATATATCCATGGCTATACATCAAAACCACGCGCACAATATATTTCAAAATAGAAGAAGAAGATAACAGAGAAACGAAGCTAATTTCTCATTATCATACCATGTTCCCTTGTCAAAGAGGAGCTTTCTTATCCAAAATTCCAATCACCTTTGCAGGTACTCCTGCCACCATGCTTTAACGAAACCAAGAAATAGAAGAAGGAAAAGAGAAGAAAAGACATGAATGTCAGCATAAGCAAGTTAGAAGACCATAGACATTCTATTGCCGATAAGTAGGATTAATCATTGTCTTACCTATGTGGGGGAATATCTTTCAATACAAGAGAACCGGCAGCAACTGCAGCTCCTCCACCTATTTTTATATTTCCTAGCACATTTACACACGCTCCGATTAGGGCACCATCACCTACTTTTGGATGGCGATCACCAGTCTCTTTTCCAGTCCCTCCTAAAGTTACACCCTGCCAAACATACCTGATTATGAGCATAAAGTAACCCTTTTTAACAGGTTAAGTTTTGCGATATTAGCCATTACACCATCGATTCATTACGTGTTTCCATAAAAGTTTTACTTAATGTATTGCGTGTCATTTTCCACGTACATTTAAATTCCATCCGGTCATTGATCAATTAAAGTTTCAGTGCACATGGAATGCTTGTCCAAGGAAGAGTCTAAAGAAAAGAGGAGGGACTGGTTACTATAAGGAAATATAGCATTTCTATTGTAGTAACTAGAAATGGAAAGATATGGATTGAAAGCTGTCAGGCATCAGGCATGGACAAGAATATTTACCCTAGATCATTTAGAACTTAGCTAAAAATTGCTACCAACAATTGAAGATAACAGCATAATTTGCATGAGGCAATCAGGTTAATTGCAATGTTACAGTAGGATGGTGAAAGGAAATAATAAGGCTGGCTCACATGCATCAATGAGACTCTGTTTCCAACCACCGCAGTTTCTCCAATCACCAAACCGGTAGCATGATCTAGTAATATGCCCTCACCAATTCTGGCAGCTGCATATAACAAAGCAAAACGGTAAGAGAAAACATTGCATGCTATCTAGAGAGAATACCTTCATCTTCTGACACACCAGAGAAAACGCAACAGCAACCACCAAGAATAAATAGGTCGTCCATTCACTTCACATTTGAAACGTATCAAGAAATCTCTATCTTAATATGTTTCTTAAGACATACTTTCAACATTTAGTTCACATAAATATGTAATATCTCACTTTTTCAGACCATAACACAAGATACTACTGTATATACCTGGATGTATATCAACTCCAAAAACCTGAGAAACATAACAGTAGAACTATTAGTAGGTGATAAAACTGACTACTGGTGTATTTTAACCACTATAATAGTTTAATGTACGACGTCAAGAAGATCAGCTGCATGTAGTAAGGACCTCACTGATACAGCTTTGCAATGCCAAGGCCAATATCTTACGTCCCTGACTCCAGAGAACATGAGCTACTCGATAAGATTGCAGTGATTGATAACCCTAAGAACAAAGAGACTAGTCACATGACGAGCGAATTCACTATATATATCAGTACCAACATGTCATGCAATGCAAACGAAAATTACCAATGCTAATTCCCTGACCCTCAAAATACCAAATGACGAATGATCTCAAATCCTTCAGTAAATTCAGCCAGAATTACCTTAAGGTACAATAGAGCTGAGCAATATGACAGGCATGCAGGATCTCTGTCTTTAAGTGCCTACAGAAGGAAAAAAAGATTTTGACACATGGGAAGCAGGTTCAGTTTCCCTATCAATCGAAGAACTTATGCGGACATGTGTATTTATGCACTAAGAAGTTACCTGCAAGTCAAAGCGCATTGAATGCTGGATAGCTCTATCGTGCATAATGACATCAGAAATTATATCCAACAATCGTGTGGCTAACATGGTAGGATTTTGGAGTCGATTAGCGAGGACGAAAGCTAATGCTTTCTCCAAGCAGTCGTGCGACAAGATGCTAGCATACAGAAAGCTACTAAGGATTGGTTCCTTTTCTGCCTGCGGCGCTTGATGGATGGTATACATGTTAACCATAACTAAGCTGAGTAAACTACTAACACCCAAAAATCTGAAAACAAAACCAGTTACATGTTTCATGTAATAACATAATGACTCATTATACACCCATGAAAGGTAATAGGATCAATGTTCTTGAAATAACTACCAAAGATAGTTATATGAAGACCATACGTATGAAACATTATATACATACATCTATGCACGTTAACTTCTAATTAGGTATACAGAAGAATAGAAACAAAGAACTCTATAGTAAATTTGTAACAAAAAGTTCTTTAACCGGTGGAATCACAACAAGAATTCAAGTACGTGATTCTTTGTTTTTTATATATATATGAAACGATCATGTTTAACATAATCTACGTGATGATATTCTACAGTATATATTTACTCACATTAGTATTAGAGTAGGTTAAATTTTTTTTTATGTTATATGCATACATAAATCTACATTTTGGATTGTCATGACTATTAATATGCTATTTCTTGCTATATTATACATCTGTTTTACGCTTATGGTTTTACTCATTCTGTTTCCTATAATTCAACCTAGAAATGTTGGGTTTTCATTTTGTCTCTTCTTTCATGAGTGTTGGGAAGATGTTTGTTGACAGTGAAAAATGCATGGTCTGCAACACAAAAAGACAACGTTGTTTATTTCGTTTATTCTCTTTAGGATATTTTTTTAATTATTTTTTTGAATTCAGAAGAGTTGTTTGTTTTTCATTTGATCTCTTTAAGATGCTTTTATTTTTCTGAAGCAAAAAAAACGCAAATAAGAGACCTCTTCCTAAATATGATATAACCTTGCATAAGACAACGCGCGTGTGCTCGGGAGGAAGAAGAGGCACGTGGCCTTTCACCAATAAATATAATATAACGTTGGATAAGGCAACTTCTGCATATATATATATATATATGGATGGACTAGACCTTAATATCTATATTAATGTTTACATTAAATGTAACATAAAGAATTAGAAATAAGTTTTCTAATTTATCCAAACTAATTAATTTCATTAAATTAGTTTCAAATTAAAATAAAAACAAACTAATTTGTTTAGTTAAAATAAACTTAGAAATAAGTTTATTTTCGTTGAAGTAAAATTAAGCGTTTCATTAGAAATTAGTTTCTAATTAAACCCAGATAAATTGATTAGTTCAATTATAATTTAATATTAGAAATCAGTTTCTAATTGATTAGATAATAATAACATAATTTGATTAGTTAAATAAATTTCCCATAGAATTAAATTGTTTCCATTCTATGAGCATGAGTTCACTATGTGTTAGACAAAATAATTTTTTATTTTATGCACTCTTCTGATTCCTAAAAGTTTGTTTTTCAGAAAATATCTATTATTAAGCAGAAGCCTAAGCTTGTTCGATGTGAGACACATAAGAGATGTATTAGCAGCATGTATATACAATTAGTTAACATGTGTTTAATACCTGAAGACGGTCTAACACAACAGGTTATTTCATTTAATAACATAATGCAAGAGTTATATTTTAGAGATTGCCTAGCTTATGCAGATGGTAAAATAAAGTACATGACTTTGCTTGCGACATTACCTCAGTCTCAAGGTGAATTATTATGAATGCTCTAGAATAATATGGCTAACAAGAAGACTTATAATTTATTGGTGATGACGTTTATTAAAGAGATGAATAGAAGAATGTTGATTAAGACTTTGTATCTTATATGCCTTCCAATGGAAATAGTAAAAGCTATTGTACATCGAGCTTCGCAAACTGTGTCACGTGAACTCATTTTTGCATAGCGCTCGTTACCTATAGACTATTCGTAGGTTGTAATAGTATTAATACAATATGTTGTTTTATAAGAACAAAATCTTGATATTTATGTAATATGTTTACATGAATTTTATATAGGAATTTGTCTAGAGTAAAGTAATTAGGATTCGATTGTTGTGTGAATGATGATTGAACACATATATGGACTTTTGATTTTATAACCAATTGTGATCGAATTATTTACTCTATGAAAGATTAATGTGACATTAGCGTGCATATATATTTCTTTCTTATTGTAGAAACTTAGTGTTTCAAAATGGCTACTGCTTTAAAGAATATTGTTGCTAAACTCAATAGGGGTAAGAAACTCAATGGTGGCAATTATGAAATTTGGAATATAAAAAACCAATATGTACTAGAGGAGCAATAGGCTCTTGAACCATTAAACCTAACCATGGAAGTTCTTGAGGAGGGCACTACAAC
>JANSVB020000413.1:1097709-1114427 GCA_025504935.2 Erythroxylum haughtii
CATTGGCTGCTCATTTTGGAGGTGCTTTAGTGACCAAAGTGAGGTCACTTACAATTAAGTTTGATACTTATAAGAAGCGCCCAGATAATACAATGCAAAAGCATTTGAGGAAAATGTCCAACTTGGTAAGTAAGTTACGTGATGTTGGTCATGAGCTTTATAATGAACAATAAGTGCAAGCTGTGATTCGTTCATTGCTTAGAGTTGGAAGCATATGAAGATGCAACTAACTCATAATGAAAATATCAAGACAATGGAAGAAGCTACGAGGCATCTCATCTTGGAAGAAGAGCATCTTGAAGCCTCAAGGATGTCTTCTGAGGCATATGATGTTAGTTCTAGCTCAAATGGAGCTATGAACAAGAAACATAAGCATCATGGTGGATATAAATGGAAGAAGAATAAGAATTCAACCACTCTCCTCAGGAATCCAAAAAGAAAAAATAAAACCAACTGGGAAAGGGAAAGCATCCTTTCAGGAAGAAGAACTTGAAACATATGAAGTGCTATAATTGTGGTAATAAGGGCCACTTTGCTCGAGATTATACCGAGCCTAAGAAGGTACAACTTTATAGTATAAACATTTGTTCTGTGAATGTTTTTTGTTCTGCTTTTCTAACTGAATCACATCCTTTGTGGATTGCAGACTTAGGAGCAACCAACCATGTAGCGAAGGATAGAGATGCCTTCGTTGAGTTTTGTAAACTCCCATATGGTAATTGATGGCTTTATGTAGGTGACAATTCTAGAGTTGCTATACAAGGAATTGACACATATAAATTGGACATGCGTAGAGGATGTCGCCTCATCCTACATGAAGTATTATTTGCTCCACATATTTGTAGGAATCTTTTATCTGTGTTGATGTTGGTTAGATTTGGATTCAATATAAAATTCCACAGTGGTAGAATGAATTTGTATCTTGGATCTATTTATTATGGTCATAGTTTTTTATATGATGATTTTATTATACTGGATGTATTAAAGGAAAATATTAATATTAGTTATTCATTATTTACATCTAGTAATTCCAATAATGATGTAATTTTGTGGCATTCGAGACTATGTCATATTGGTCAAAATCGAATTAGTCGATTAGCTAAAGAAGGGCTTTTAGATAATCTAAGTCAGGTAGATCTACCTACATATGAGCATTGTTTAGTTGGTAAAATGGCAAGAAAGCCATTTGGAAAGGGAACAAGAGCTTTATATCTATTGCAATTAATTCATTATGACATTTGTGGTCTAATGAATATAAGGGCTAGGCGTAAGGCAGTTTATTTCAGCACCTTCATAAATGACTATACTTGGTATGATCATGTTTATTTGATTTCTCATAAATCGGAAGCATTTGATTGTTTCATTAAATACATAAACTTAGTTGAGAATCAATTAGATAAGAAAATAAAAGCATTACGAATTGATCGTGGACAAGAATACTTGTCAGAAAAGTTTAAGGCCTTATATGATGAGAAAGGAATATAAAGGCAATTAATACTTCCTAGAACCTCACAACAAAATGGCATCGCTGAAAGACAAAATAGGACGTTATGAGAAATGATTAGGTCCATGATAGGCTAAACAAATTTACCGATCACTTTTTGTGGTGATACGTTGCTAGCAGCCACCTATGTACTTAATCGTGTGCCCACGAAATCAGTTACTAGCACACCATATGAGTTGCGGACTGGTAGGAGACCTGATGTGTCAAGTTTTAGACCTTAGGTGTGCAGCCTATGTTCATGATCTCTCTCACAAACATGGAAAATTAGGTCCAAGAGGGAGAAAAAATATTTTTATTTGATACTCAAAGCATTCAAAAGGATATGTGTTCATTGGTGAACAAGGTAATAGAGGTGTAACTGAATTTGAATCACGATATATAACATTCTTAGAGAATGATTTTCCTAAGCAAGGCAAAATAGGTAAAGATCTATTGTTATATGAGTCACTTGATCGAAATGATTTTGTTATGAAGAATCAAGATGAGAAACTTCAACCAAATGGGAGCAATTCCATAGAAAGGTTCTCTATGATGGTTTATCCAAATGGGAGTAATTAGATCAATAATGAATTTGCTTATGATGAACCTCGTTTAAGAAGAAGTAATTGAGGAATAATTCACTGACATCGTTTTGAGATTGAAGGAGAAATTAATATGATTGTTCCGCAAGAGGAAGAAGAGGCGAAGAATGTAAATGAGGCTCTTACTGGCCCTATTAAAGAAGAATGGATGAAAGCAATGAAAGAAGAAATGGCTTCTTTAAGCTCAAATCATGTATGAGACTTGGTTGACCTCCTTGAAAGGTGTAAAGCAATTGGAAACAAGTGAATTCTCAAAATTAAGTGAAAAGATGATGGTAATATCGAAAGATATAAGGCACGTATTGTAGCAAAAGGATACACGTAACAAAAGGGAATTGATTACGAGGAAACTTTTTCACCTGCTGTGAAGTTTGGTTCAATCCGTCTTATTTTGACTATAGTAGCCAGTATGGATCTTGAATTACATAAGATGGATGTAAAAAGTACTTTTCTCAATGGAGAATTAGATGAAAAAAAATATATGGAACAACCTGAAGGTTTCATCAAGGCAGGTCAAGAAAATAAAGTATGTAGGTTATTAAAATCAATTTATGGCCTGAAGCAGTCTTTAAGATAATGGTATATTCATTTTCATGATGTAATCATTTCATATGATTTTCAAATGATGTTAAGAGATCCAAAGATAAATTCTCAATTTTTTCTTTATAGTGGATGATATATTGATTGCTTATAATAGCTGTAGGTTTCTTACGCAAATCAAAGATTGGTTATCATCTGAATTTGAAATGAAAGACATAGGTGAAGTGGCATATATTCTTAGAGTCAAGATTTCAAGAGATCGTTCGAAGAGATTGTTATCGCTTTCACAAGCGATGTACATTCAAAGAATTCTTGAACGATCCCGTATGCAAGATTCCAAATCAATTGATAATCCTATTGCTAAAGATGAAGGCCTTAGTAAGAGAAATTACCCTTCAACGCCACAAGAATGGGAACAAAAGAAGAATGTTCCCTACTCTAGTTCAGTTGGAAGTCTTATGTATGCAATGTTATGTACAAGATTAGCTATTTGTTACGCTATTAAGATGGTGAGCAGATATCAATCAAATCCAGGCCAAGCACATAGGAAAGCAGTAAAGAGAATATTGAGGTATCTAAAAGGAACTGTGAACTATGCATTATATTATTAAGGTAATGATCTACGTATAAAAGGGTATACAGATGCAGACTGGGGAGGAGATTTACATGAAAGGAAATCTACCTCAGGATATGTATTCTTACTAAAATATGGAGCAATATCATGAAAAAGTAAGAAACAATCTTACGTTGCATTATCCACAATGGAAGCTGAATTTACAGCATTCTCAATTGTAGTACAAGAGACCGTGTGGCTTCATTGATTCTTAGTGAATTTGGGAGTCATTAAAAAGTAAAATTAATCCAATGACCATCAACTGTGATAGTCAAGCTGCAACCGCTTATACTAAAAACCCCAAATTTTATTGTAAAACAAAGCACATAGATACCAAGTATAATTATGTAAAAGATATAGTTGGATGAGGAGAAATGAACATGAAATATATATCTACGCGAGATATCATAGCAGACCCAATGACAAAGACAATTTTTAGAGAAATATACATTGGGCATGTAAAGTCACTAGGACTACGTAGATGTTGAAATATACTGATAAACATTTCTCTGTGTATGTTCACTTATTATAATGTCATATTTTGGATATAATGTATGGTGAAGATTATACATTGTGTATCATTTGATTCATGAATATATGTGTTTTTGTATATATATATATATTTTTTGGGATGAATCATAAATATATGAGACAAATTATAGATTGGCTCTTTCACACAGGAAATCACCTCTGGTGTTTATACTCGCTAGAAATGAGGCATGTTTAAAGTTTATTATCTAGGTGATAATTAAGTGCGAGAAATTTAAACCATAAATGCCGCAAGAAAATTGGTTCAACGTAATTTATTAATCACAATGTCTGTCTTACGTTGCCAAATGTGAGTTATGAATAGGTTTTGAGTAGATAAGTGAACTCAAGTTAAACATTGAGTATGTTTAAACTATCATCTGTACGGTATTTCTTGAATGAAAGATGTTCAAGTTAATCAAAGTGGGTAAATACTGTAGCACATGACTCATACCATGTGTGCACAACTGACCAAAGAAAGGTATTAATGTAAGTTGGTAGATCTCATCTTATGTTGTGTGAGACCCTTAAGGTTGAGAGGAACCTCTTCATATACCCTTATGACTCTTATTTTATTCTTGAGAATTGAATTTAAGATTTGTTACTTTAGGTTATTATTACCAAAAGATCATGCAAGATGTGATCCTAGGAAAGCAAATTAAATTTAATTCAAAAGAGAATTGAGAACAGAGGAATATCATTTATTTTAGATCATTGATTAACATGAAAAATATTCATAGATGGCCACATCTCTTTATTAAAGAATTTGAATACAGCCATGACTCAAGAAACTAAAATAGATAAAAGAAAAGTGCAAATGTGAGATATAACATAGGGTATAGCATATAATGTCTACTCCAGGACACTTAAATCCTAGGATCAATTTGTTAATCGAGATGTTATATACTCCTAACAGATATATAGTAATGTGCTCTTATCGTATGCTGGTCACATCGGTTATTGAACAAGTATGAGCACTGTAGAGTTTGTCTTTTAATAATATTCAACCCATCATATGTGAGTAGGAGATAATGACTCATAATACACCCATAAAGGATATTAAGATCAATGTTCTTAAAATAACTACCAAAAATAGTTATATGAAAACCATATGCATGAAACGTTATATACGTACATCTGTATATGTTCTTCTAATTAAGTATACAGAAGAATAGAAACGAAAAACTATGCAGTAATCTTTAACTGGTGGAATCATAACAAGAATTCAAGTATATGACTATTTGTTTTTATATGCATATAAAACGATCCTGTTTAACATAATCTACATGATGATGTTCTATAGTATATATTTACTCACATAACATCTCTCTAGACGAATCTCTCCACGCCAGACAAGTATAGCAGATTCCTAATTCTTCAAATGCAATAAGAATTTGCACAGGAAGAAAGCAATTTTCTAATACTTGCTCAAGAATGGTTTCTTTCTACGTTCTGTCAACAGTTCGTTCCCCAAAATTGAACTGATTTCACAGATTTTGTCACCAAAGCTGATTATAGGTCCTAAGTAACATCGAGTGATTATCTTTCAATTGGGTGGTTAAGTTCTTGGGACTATGAAGTGCATACAATTCATAGAAAAGTTTAGACATCCAGGCTAAAACAAATAAATCTGGAAAAACTACCGACTACAAGGTATTATCTATCTATCATTTGATTTCAAAAGATGACATAAAAATGATAGCTCTACAATGTCCGAATTCCCAGAAAAGGCAACTTGACAAATTTGCTTCATCATTTAAGCTACTCTAAAACACCTGCTTAGTCAGAAAGGATATATTATTATCGATAACATCAATTTATAAACCGAGAAGGGTAGCCTACCTCCAACTTAGCCTCCTCTTTCACGGCGTCCCAAATAGGATCACCGGCATTGGAAACTGATGCAATAAAGTCGGGCTTCGCCAATCCTCCCATTGAGCAAATCGGAAACACCTTCTCGAAAGGAAAAGCTGTGGAGTCAGAAACAATAGAACTGGTCGCCGGTTTTCCAGTATCTTGTTCTTCTTTCACAGACAAGCGTCTCCAATGCATTTCCAGAACAGAAGTCCAGCTCCCGTATCTTAAACAAGCCATGAAATAGTAAAAAGCTATAGGGCAAAGAAAGAGTAATAAAAGAGAGTTGGCGACAGAAGAAAGTAATAAAAGAAAGAAAACAGTGGCTATGGGTTGAAGCCGTCAAACACCGCCGTTACGTTAACAATAGAACATGGAGATTGGAGAGATGTGTCAATGGTGGCTTAGTTTATAAATGGTTCAAACATAGCTATACCCCAGTTATCTGTTTCGACTGCGAGTCATATTCCCAACAAAACAAATACAAAGTTATTTTGTAATATAATTTTTTATTAGGGGATGATCAGGCAGCCGCAGCCATGGCCATCCATAAATGAATAATATCTGTAATTCTGTTGTGGGAAGGAGACTGTTTAAGGATTTGATTTGGGTTTGTTCAGCCTCAAAACTTTGGATTGTGTGATAAATCGTTGTCCTATTGATGCTTGCTGAAAGCCATCTCTAACTTTAGCAGCGTCAAGACATCACTTCTCAAATTGACCAACCATTTGCATTTTTTTTTAAATCAGAAAAGAAAAGATTGTCGTTCAATAAAAAAATAAATGTAAAAGAGCAAGATTTTATGAGGTGATTTATACACCTAAATTTCTTAAACTTTTGAACCCTTTCATATTAAGTTAATTCTTAACATTTTTACCGCTGGCGCACACGAGCTAAAGAAGATGGAAAGATGTACTGTAATGATTGGATAGCTGAAACTGGACCTCCAGTTAGTAGGCAGAAAAGTATAGTGGATGTTGGTGCAATTATTGGCGAGCAGGACGATACTGTATGTATCTGGCCATGTACACGGCTAGAGACATTCTCTATTTACTTATTCAGAACTGCAAGCCTAAGAAGTTGTAATATATGCGCACTCATGCGAGAAGTTGGATGATTCACCGTAAACATTTTGTTCCATGTGCTTCTTGTCAGCTTGTCTTCTGTCAGTTTGTCTCTCTACATAATCAGACGCAACAGATAGCAAATTCTTTATCTTACAGATCCACATCTCATGTCTGACCACCGTTGCTTTGTTTTGGCTTTTTATTTCCTAAGCTTAGTGTACGAAATGAATTATCAAGAAAATCGATAGCTCAGTAAAGAAACAAACAATTACAATTTACCTGCACCAGAAACAATTAGAAAAACAAGCTTAGGATCACACAGAGAGCAATGGAGATAACACGTAGCAGAGAAATGTCGAAAAAAATTTGTTTTCTAAAGGGTGAACTCATATAAACATTTAAAAAGTTGAAGTATAACATAGAAATCTCTTTTAAAAAATACAAATTATTTAAAAAGAAATATCTCTTTATTTTTCAATATTTTGGCTTAATCTACATAACTAAAGATATGTAATTTAATTCCGGCATCAAAATTGTTTATAATTCTTGATGTAGGGAAATTAGAACAAAATCTAATCCTGAACGTAGTGTAATAATTATAAAACTTAAATGATTTGTTGAAAACTAAGATCAATTTAATTCTATAAAATGATTAGCACATAAATAATAATAAAACGTGATTCTAAATTCGTACTTTATTCAGAAATTTGATCCTATCCTTATTATATCTTTGGAATTGTTTTCAAAATATATCTGTCTCAACTAACGTAACCGCACAAATGTCTGGCTTTTAATGGTATCCACAAAATGGGTTAAAAGAACTTTATAACTCTTTACAGAGAAGGATACGCAAAAAGTGTTAGCATTATAAAGCTTATGTCTATTTATAATAAGTTTTGGACTTTTTAGTAATTTAATTGAAATTAAATTTTAATTTCATTTAAATTTTAATTAGAATTACAAATAATTCTAATTAAAACTCAATTATGTTCAAATAAGATTTAATATCTTATATTGATCCTTATTTATTAAATATCTCGTATTTAATTAAAAAGTTTCTTAAACTTTACAATAAAGTCTAACTTGATTAAAATAACTTTGCTCTCTTCAACTCATTCTATATATGAGACCCATTTTAGGTTCCCAAATATGTTAATAATGATTATAAATTATTATTCTAGTTAAAGATAAATTAATCAATTTATAATCATAGATCAAGATTGACTTCTAGCACCATATCATAAATACTTAAATATTTAAGAATATTAAAGTAATTTTGTCAAACCTTTCTGTGCATGGTTTTTCCATATAATTCAATTCTTTCATCAACTAATGTTCCGATTAGACATAGAGAATAAAATTAATATCTAGTCTACTTTGAGTTCAATCGTATTAGTTATCCACCATTAGCTATTGATTCAATTAACGACATTTGTAAACTATTTGTAAAACGTCATTCTACCTTGGCCAAAGATTTTTCGAATCAACACTAATCCAAAACAATAAATATATCTTGATCGCACAACTATTTCTATATAGTTCATGCTATATCTAATGACTGCCGATTGAATAACCTATTAATAAATATGTCATAAGTAGTATTAAAACGTAGCAATCCCTATACAAGGTAACTTTGGTGACCTTAAGTCAAATAATCACCTATATAATTATCACAATGAAAATCTCATAGTACATAAGCAATCATCCAAATAGATTTCTCGTGATGGGGTATATTCAGTGAACTTGTTCTATAACAAGCATCCACATGTTTATTTAAATATCTTCATACTTTAGTCTATGAGATAGACTACTTTCTTTATAAGAAAAAATATGTGTGTTAGTCCTTTTTCATTCTATTAATGTCTAGTCTAAATGAAACAATGACTGTGAACAATTTAGGGATAATACACAAATGTAATATGAATCTCTTTATAATTTCATTTGCAATGCATAATTATCCCATGAACTTTATCATATACATCTAAACATGTACAAAATAAAGAATGCATTTAAATTTTATTGTCACTAAATTAGAACCAAAGCGATTGACAATAGGACATAAACCAACACTTGATGTATACTGTTTATTTTGAAGTATGTGAGCTTAGCCCTTAACTATTTGATTAGCTTTATTCTTATTCATATTGCATATGTACACAAAATATTTCATTTATTTGATATGACATGTCATTATATTGGATTGGCATTTTGATTTCATGATGTTGTTTTATTTAATATGATTAATACTGTTTCAATTTATATATGACATGTTTCAATGATTTAATTTACTTCATTATATGTTTTCTTATAAATACAATAAAGAACTAGATTACATATCATAAGCATAATAACTCAATTAAATCAAAACAATTAAGATGATTTAGACTACTTTTTCAAAATTAAGATTTTTAATTAGAAAAATTAAAGGTTATTAATGAAATAAAAGTGGGAAGAAGATTCTTCACCAACAATTATTATTGTCACTACTGATATTGGAGTACAAAGGAACCATATTTTCATTCAATTATTTATTTAGTTAGTTGGTTAACTAGTTTTAGTTAATTAGTTACACGGTACATGTGCATAATATTTCCATTTTTCACTTATTGAAGTAATTTATCAGTTTTCTTCTCCAAAATCTATCATATTATCAAAACTTGAAAACTAAGGACATGAGGAACTTGGAGATGTGTTGATGATTGTGCTCTACCACGTTGTTCCAATAAGGTGTGTGTGTCCAAAAGGTTTAAAGTTGAATGCCCTTAGACTGATTAAAATGGGGCATGTTAAACTCCTAGCCTTGATCACTTTGAAGTGTTTGACCTTGGCATGAAACTATGTATCCATTACAAAAATGAAGTATGCAAGTGAAGGCCTGACTTTTGCTTTTGTCTTTATAAAGAACACCCAACTTGCTCTACTGATGTCATCCACAATGGTTAAAAAATAATGATGGTCATAAAGGGAAGGGGTCGTGTAAGGACCCCAGATATTAGTATGTTATGTTTTTTGAGAGGTGACCCTAGATATCAATATGTATGATCTAAAAAATTGAAGATGTATAAGAAGTGGATGATAAAGCAAACAAATACAAGAGATGAGGTGTGTGATTTGAACATTTTTTGCAATTTACTATCAATTCATATAAACAGAAAGTTTTGAATTTATTAAAAAAATAAGTTTTATTTTACATAGCATTTATATATGTGTTTATTTTTTGGTTTATATATGCAGTTATTCCTAGTACTATGATTCCTAATATTTATTACACTGTAATGTATTAATGATAATTTTTCTAAATAAAAAAGAGGTCTTTTGTCATTAGGATACAAACTTCAATTTGGTGTATCATAAAGCACCATAACTCCCTAAAAAATCAAGTATGCCTGAAGAAAAAGTATCATATAAAAGGTAGGAGTGATATAATTGCTTAAATTTGATGTTTATCAAGTCTCTTGTGAGTAAAACTATTAAGAGGTTCTATTCCAAACACTAATAGAAAAACAAATTTCATAAAGGTAATTAAAAATTCTTGAAAAATAAGATAAGAATCTAGTCTCTAGAAAGTACCTTATAAGAGTATAAGAGGAATAACTTAACTTTACATCCTTAACTTCCATTATTGATCTGGAAGAGTTATTATGGTGAAGTCTATTCAGTTTTTTCACGGACACACAAACAAACAGACACACACACCTCCTTTATCTGGTGGGTAAAGACTGTTATGATTAGGGCTTTGGGGAAGAAAGCCTAAAAGGGTCCTATACTGTCTTGGGTCAAGAAACCCTATTATCTGAGGGGTAAAGTGGTTGAAAGTATTGGAATTATAGTAAGTACAAGGTTTATGGGTGAGATATAAGAAAAGGAAGATTTTCTAGGGTTAAGTCTTAAGAGGAAATTGTTACTAGAAATGGTAAAGAGAGATTGAGGGAAGCAAAAGGGTTGAATAAGAAGGAGGAGGGTAAGGATAATATGGAATTAGGGAACCAAAAACATTGAAGGAAGATAGGGTGTGAAGGCCTTAGTGACTTACATCTTGAGCAGAAGCTAAGGAACGAGCAAAGATCCAACTATAAGCAAATAGAGATCTAGTTAGAATAGAAGAATTATCATGGTGCTAATGCATGAACAAGCTAAAGTCGATGCCTTATCGTAACTACAAGAACATGAAAGAATAGTCAGAGAGAGAAGATCCAGTTAGATAGAAGAATTATCATGGTGCTAGCGCATGAACAAAGCTAAAGTCGATGCCTTATTGTAACTACAAAAACATGAAAGAAAAGTTAGAGAGAGAAGATCTAGTTAGAATAAAAGAACTATCATGATGCTAATGCTTGAACAAGTTAAAGTCGATGCCTTATCGTAACTACAAGAACATGAAAGAATAGTTAAAGAGAAGCATTCTCTCTCTAAGCAAGAACTCCCATTTCTTAGAAATTTAAGTTTACAAGGAATTTTTACAAAATTAACTACATAATTTGTCTCCTGATAACTTCTCATAGCTTCCAAATGCTCCGAACATCCACATTTAGGCATACATGAGCAAAAATGGATTGGTCTCATCAAATCAAGTTCATCCTAAAAGAATTTGAATCTTGTGAAATAATTGATACAAAAAAGGTCCCTCATTGAAAAAAAAAGATATTGTTTCGAGATTAGAGAAACGATATGAATATTTCTTAGAATTTCAGTTCATAAATTCTTCGAACACCAAGTATGGTATTGAACCATGCAAATACTTAGTACAATTGTTAACAATATGGAATCGAATATCCATGAAAGAAACATCATGTTAGCTCCATATAAAAGGAAATATCCTTCTATTTCAAGCTTTACTTAATAAAATTCCATATAATCATTAATTTGTTTTTGCAAGTAGAGATTAAGATTAAGAAAATAATTTGTGGATTCAATAGTGCAATGACTAAATACAAGGCTAGATTCTTATTTAAATGTGCTAATAAAGAATAAGAGTTGGATCTCTATTTCATTAAATTTCAATTGTAATAGCAAGAGATTATTCGGTGGCCCTTGAGGTTTACACAATCATAAAATTGTTTGACAAAATAGAAAATACTAGAAAGCACAAGAAACTTTAACAAATATTTATAGAACATAAAATATTTTAGAACAAAAGGACAAGTTTTATGCTATAATTACATCTTTTCAATTAGTTGATCAAAGAGCTAATATATGCCGAAATTTTCCAAATTGCCAACTAAATTTGTAAAATTATACACATTATTGATTAAAGCAAAGTTTGAAAATTTTATCGTAGTAATTAAATTTGAAATTATAATGAATTAGAAAAACTTTAGATCTAAATTTGTACAGGCTTTTAAATAATAATAATAATTATGATTACATTTTATTGTACATTAGAGGATAGGAGTTGTTAAATATGTTTTAAAAATTAATGATTACAATATGCATTGCTTTTTGTGATCGTGACATTGCCGCGTGGCCTTTATTAAAAGCTTTGTTGTATAAATTTGAAGTATGCACAACAAAAAAAGGGTGCTATAACGGACTTGCATGGAGGTTGGAAAACGGGAGGTGGGTGTTATTCTGGATGGATCAGTGGCTGGAGAGGTGGGGACCTCTTACTCACGTGGTCTCCTCCCCAATTTCGGAGCACCTTCGGTTGGTTACGGTTGCGGACCTCTTTACGGAAGGCAGCGGTTGGTGTTGGCTCGAGTTTTAACAGTATTTCCCATCCTTGATTTGTTTGGCGATCGTGCACTTAGGCCCTATTGGCCAGAGTAGGGGGAGGATAGGCCGATATGGGGACCTTCTCCCCACGAGGGGTTCACTGTGGCTTCTGCATATGAGATTATCGAGGACCGCGCCCCCCCACAACTGACACAGATTGTGGGACGTCATCTAGAGATGGGGAGGCCCTTAGCGCATTCGATCGTTTCTTTGGCTTGTTGCTAAACGCCGACTTATGACGAATCATCAGCGAGCCGCAAGGCATATTGCCTGCAACAGTAGCTGCCATTTCTGTGGACAGGAGGAGACCACTATGCACGTGGTCCGGGACTGTTCGCGGGCTCGTGCTCTCTGGAGTCATTTCCCTTAGAAGGTGGTGGATGAGACTTTTTTCCAGCAAGAGGTGGATACTTGGTTGATGTGTAACCTTACTCAGCAGACTCCGGTGCAGCAGGAAGTGTGGGCCACAGTCTTTGGGGTCGCTTGTTGGTTCCTCTGGAAATGGAGAAACAACAGCATTTTCGACCCGACTTTTGTTTAGCCCGAGGAGGGGCATCGAGTTATCATGGATTACGTGGGATGGATTGCCCGAGCCCAGATGACGGAGAAGGGTGTGTTTCCAGCTCAGGACTTACCAGTGGGTACCTGCGTCAGGTGGCAGAAGCCTGGGGCGGGTTTGGTGAAAGTTAACACCGATGGCGTTACGAACCCCACTTCCCACAGGGTTTACTCTAGGAGTCTGATCAAAGATTGCTATGGGGAGTGGCGAGTTGGCTTCCAACAACAGATGGATCAGGGTTCACCTCTTACTGCGGAATTATGGGGAGTCCTCTCGGGGCTCCATCTGGCCTGGGACTTGGGATTTTGACTTGTTATTCTCGAAGTCGACTCCCTTGAAGTTATTAATCTGCTCTTTGCTCCCCTTGGGGTACTGACTGAGATTTCTGTTTTGGTGACAGGTATACACCAGTTGTTGTAGCGAGAGTGGACAGTTCAGTTGCAGCACGTGTTTCAGGAAGGAAACTAGTGCGCAGACAACCTAGCTCGCCTGGCTAGGGTGTGCAGTCTGGGTCTTTAGTTACTCCACAAGCCCCCTTTTGGCATTCAGGAGATCCTCTGTCGCGATGCGCAGGGCGCTATGTACCCACGAGCGTTCATTTAGTGTTGTAATTCCGTTGTGTAATAAAAAAAAAAGCATGGATACTGGGACCTTGCATTTAGATTTCTCTATTGTAGAGTTGTAATTAAAGATTCATGCAATTGAGATGTATATTTTATCAAGCTTAACTTGTGTTAATACAAATATCTTTTTCTTTTAAAAAAAATCTATATTTAACTCTTAAATATACTCATTTTATATCAAAACCATCATCTTTGCACTTTCTGAAAATTAAAAAAAGAAGAAAGGATATTGATTATTAGCCACCTATGATCTTTCCTTGTCTTTCTCCATCCATTCCATACCATTTTGCAGACATTTATTCTTCTTATTCTGTTGTTGTTTGATAAATTGACAACTTATCATATTTATCATCATATTTCTTAATTTTTAAAGTATTTATGATTGAGCTCATGCTATTGAAAAATTAGAGTATAAGAATCTAGTCAAGAAACAAAGCACATTAAGTGACTTCAATTTGAAATATTATTTTTTTAGAAGTCATTAGTTTAAATTATCATGGAAATGATAATTCAAGAATATATTATCAACTTTAACTAAAGAGACTTATTTTTTTAAAAAGCTAGTATTAAATTTAAATTTTATCTTTTTTATTTATCTTGAATTGATATGATTTTGGTGAGATTAATGCTCGTAAGAGAATGTCGTCATTGATTACGAAATTTGAGTATTACTCACTCCTGCACTAATAATTTAAATTTACGATGGGGTATATTTATAATAAATTAGAATTTAGGTATTTTATTTTAGATTGTTGCCCGATTAGTAGTTATATTCTATATATATTAATTAAGTATATATACTAAGGACGAAGGGGATGGACGACCACGCAATCCATCCCCATCGTCCATTTAATCTAACGGTTACTTTAACGCCTTTACCCCCCTCCCCTGTCTATATGTCATGGTTATTTGTTTGTTTATTATCACTCTCCCTCTTTCATTTCTCTCTCATTGTTTATCTCTCCGGTCTTGACTTCCTCTGCTTATTCGCCTTGCGTCTACCGGTCGGCAACACAGAACCTTCCTTACTTTTCTTTTTGTTTTTTTTTCTTTCATCTTATAAAACTCTATAAACATTGCATCTCTGACAACTGTGGTAAGCTCTTCTTTTTTCTTTCGTTCTTCGTTGGCGGTTTTATTTCAGTCATTTTGTTCTGCGGTTTTATTTCATTATCTATACAGATGGGTAACTGTTTGCGGTTATTCTATCTACAGATGGGTAACGGTACTGTGGTAAGCTCTTCTGTTTTCTCTTTGCGTTTTTTGATTCGACTTTCATCGAGTTTTTATTATGACTACAACTGAGTAACGATTGGGGTTTACAACTGTGGTAAGCTTTCCTTTTTCTTCAGACATGGTTTTGTATTTCCTTTTCTTTTCTCTGTTTGTGTTTTTTACTTCGACTTTGATTGAGTTTTTATTATGTGTACAGATGGGTAACGGTTGGGGTTTACAACTGTGGTAAGCTTTCCTTTTTCTTCAATCATAGTTTTGTATTTCCTTTTTTCTTCCGCGGTTTTATTTCAGTCATGGATGGGTAACGGTACTGTGGTAAGCTCTTCTTTTTTTTGTTTACGTTTTATGCTTTCAAGTTTTTATTATGTGTACAACTGAGTAATGGTTGGGGTTTACAACTGTGGTAAGTTTTCTTTTTTCTTCAGTCATGGTTTTGTATATCTTTTTTTCTTCGGCGGTTTTATTTCAGTGGTAAGCTCTTCTTTTTTCTGTTTGCATTTTTTGCTTCGACTTTGATCGAGTTTTATTATGTATACAAATGGATAACGGTTGGGGTTTACAACTGTAGTAAGCTTTCCTTTTTCTTCAGTCACGGTTTTGTATTTCCTTTTTTCTTCGGTGGTTTTATTTCAGTCATGGATGGGTAACGGTACTGTGGTAAGCTCTTCTTTTTTTTGTTTGTGTTTTATGCTTTCGAGTTTTTATTATGTGTACAACTGGGTAACGGTTAGGGTTTACAACTGTGATAAGATTTCCTTTTTCTTCAGTCATGATTTTGTATTTCTTTTTTTTTTCTGCGGTTTTATTTCAGTGGTAAACACTTTTTTTTTTCTGTTTGCATTTTTTGCTTCAACTTTGATCGAGATTTTATTATGTGTACAGATGGGTAACGGTTGGGGTTTACAAATGTGGTAAGCTTTCCTTTTCCTTTTTCTTCAGTCATGGTTTTGTATTTTTTGTTTTTCTTCAGCGGTTTTATTTCAGTCATGGTTTCATCGAGAGTTTGGTCTTTCAGATGGGTAAGCTCTTCTTTTTTACAGATGGGTAACTGTTTGCGTTTATTTTGTGTACAGATGGGCAACGATACTGTGGTAACCTCTTCTTTTTTCTTTTTCTTCTGTGGTTATATTTTAGGAGATGGGTCAATTGGGTTAAGGATTGATTTTCTTTTCTGCTGCTTCATCAATATTTTTTTTGTTGTTTTGTGTAATTTCTTCTTCTTTTTTGTTTGTTCCAGCAGAGATAAATAAAAGGTTGCTGCATCAAGAATTTTTTCATTGTTTTGTGTAATTTCTTCTTTTTTTTGTTCCAGTAGAGATAAATAAAAGGTTGCTTACAGACATTTTTATCGCCTAATGTGTTAAATTTAATTAAATCCAGCGGTATGTGAAAGGCTCCGAATCCTGTAAGCGTTATAAATGAGATTTTAATCATTTAATATCTAATACAATTAACATTTCGTATTTAATGCCTTCGTTGTTTCTTATTTAAAGTATTTAACATTATTTTAAAAAAATGATTTGAGTAATCTTTCTTGGAGCAAACGAACGACCATCGCCTTGGTCAAATTTTGGCAACTCTCAATCACTTCGCATTAAAATTCATTTGAGAGTTGAGTAATCCTTCTTGGAGGAAACGAAGGGCTATCTCTTAAAATCATTCGGCTATGCATACTTTTCAATGAGGATTTGTCAGAGTTAAAGATTAGATTCAGAGGTCCTTTTTTGGGTTACGACGTAAAGTTTTTGAACGTTTTTTTGTTGTTCCACTCACAAATTGATGAAGTGGTTCAATAAAATATTGTTAATTATAAAAGATACAATTATTCAATAATTAATCTTTAAATTTTTGTGGTATTTTATTTTTATCGATAACTGAAAATATTTATTAAATTAAATGCT